>QLOM01007495.1:1445-20298 GCA_003313785.1 Termitomyces sp. MG148
ACTGATGATGAGGTGGCACAGGAAGAACAGCAGTTGAAGACCGCATACATGATTTGCATGCATGTGTTCTGGGACTTGCACTCAGAGGTGGCAAAGTATACCACCCACTTGACTTGAGTGGTATGCGTTGTCACATATGGTAGCATTAAGTAAACAGGGGCATTTCATCCCCCCTGTATTCAGTGCAAAATATACTGATTTGATTCTGCGAGTACTGCTCATGGAACTGTAGTCATATCTGCAGCATAAAGCAGCAAGATTGTGAAGGGTATCAACCCCCTGGAGTCAAACATCTGATGAGTGCTTGGCATGCCATAACCAAGATGTAGGTGTGGAACTGGTGGATGCTCTGACCCAGGTACAAGCCATGCCTCAGTCAGAACAAGTGAGTACATTCTGCACTCCATTTGTGCAGGGGCTATGGGAGGCCCCATCTCATTTGGCTAGCTGCAATGGACCAACAAACCATGCAGGTCTTGGAAGCATAGCAGGACTCTCCTGCAAGCAGGAGAGTGAGGCAACACCAATGCCTTGGATGTCTTATCAGTGCATGAGGAACAGTGACCTCAATCAACGGGGAGCATCCCTGATTGATGACCAAGGTATTATATTTGACAGTACAAAACCCATTGACAAGATGTGTCAACAATTCACAACTAACTCTCAGGAGAATTATACTTCTCCAGATCTCGCTATGCAATGTGATCAGACTTGTAGAGATGTACTCAATCAGGCTAGTGCCAGGAGGCACTATGAGCAACATCATGGGCAGTGGAAATGACACTCTGCTGAGTCAGGAAGTTCAGCAATTGGCCATGGTACCTGTAAGGGCGACCTCTGGAGGCTATGGCTCAGTCACACAGCTGACAGAGGGAAATCCAAAGTATATTTAGATAATACAACCATAACTACTCATCTGGCAGAGGAAAATCCAAAGAGAACAAGTCTAGGGATTCCCTATGCTAGGAGTGACGCTTCCAAGGCTCCAGAAGCATGGGAAGTAACTTTATAGCATGACAAAAGCCACAATAAAATTTATAATCTAAAAAAGGAAAATCTCCGAAAATAATCAAAAACTCAGAAATTGCCATTTCCAGAGGTCATGCACATGTCACATGTGACTTGCTTAGTAATTTGGAGGCTAGCCTTGAGATGACTAAGCCTCTGGAAGTGTTGGCTACACTTGTTTGAATAATAACTAAAGAACCAGAGCACCTCAAGGGCTGAGAATAGTACTAATAGATAGTGTTGAAAGAATAGAAGCAGTAAAGTAAAAGAGTGACAGCAGAAATAAGTAGAGGAAGAATGAAGGAATAAGGAGTGAAAAAAGGGAGAAATGAGGAGTCCCCTGACAGTACCTAGAGGGAAATCTCTCTCTCATGCCACAGATCTCGCAATACGTGCACCAGGGCAGTGGGAGACTATACAAATGCATTACAAGGCGATGCATGACTGCTTTCATCAAGTAGCTGATGATGCACTTGGAGTGAATCTATGCCTACCTGACAGTGTAAAGCTCCAAAAGGCAGATAGTTGCCATATCCAGGTATACTCCAGAGCATCCAAGTTCAGCAAACTGGAGGACTGGGCAATGGACGTGTGCTATCACCTGGTGATGTGCCTCTATGGTGGAGACTATATGGATTGAGAACAAATATTTGTTCTACCAGAGTTTTTGGCTGGTGAAGCCAAAAGCTGGTTCAGACATGTGGTTTTGCACGTAAACCATGCCCAGTATGATTGGACATTCAATGGGGTACTAACCAGGCTCTATGATTGGTTTGTACACCCCTTGACAATGCAGGACGCCTGACAGAACTTCCAGGCAGTGTGATATACCAAGAAACTTGGTGTACAAGGGTTCTATGATACCCTTAATGACCATGTTCAAAATATGGCCATATACCTGGATGGGTATACCATGCTCAAGACTTTCCTCAATGGAATTCCTGCGGATATGCGCCACTACTTGATTAGGGAAGACAGACTATCCCCAGAGGTGAATGATGTAGAGGAGTTTGTGGTGTATGCCATTTGGTATGAGCAGTTCCTCAAGACTGCAAACCACCACAAGCAGCATAGTAGCCACCAAGGGGCAACTCGCTGCCCTGCAACTGGAAGCACTCCATTGCATGCACAGCATATTGGCACATTCTTGGCCCAGAAGTCTGACTTAGACAAGGATCAGCATCCACAGTTTGTGGTGCGCCGCCTACAAGCGGAAGAGTGAGAGCACAGTCGCCCTTGACCAGATCAAGTGCCTGACGGCAATTGCTTGCCCAAAGGTGCTGGGGACAAGAAGAGTGGTGGACAAGGCCCAGCTGCAGCCCTACTGGGGATGTGCCATAGCTGTGGCCAAGGGCACTACGCCAATGCATGCCCCACCAAACCTACTATATTGTAGAAAAGCTTCATACCACAAGTGCAGCTGCACACAGCGCATACTACTGCGCCTAATGGAAGTGACGGAGACATATCCACCAAATTGGGTAGTGAGCCCAATCCCAAAGAGGAGGACAGTGGCACTGAAGCACCAGGTGATGAACTCAAAGGGGTGCTCATGGAAGGAAAAGAGTATGTGACTGTTGATGTGTACAACAATGACTACTACAGTTGCGACAGCAACTCAGAGTGTTTGGTGGCCATGATGGATTGGCCAGTGGATTGTGCACCACAGCCAGATGCAGTAGTCTGAATCAAGAGAGTAACTCTTTGAAAGTCGGAAGGAAAGCTGCAGTGACTGAGTGTGAATTGGTCAGACAAGGAATGCCTTGTGACCTACATGGATGTAAATGGCCACAAGGCCTGGATGTTATAGGACTTGGGTAGTACCATGTTGGCTATTATGCCTCAGTTTGCACATGTGTATGGAATATCCGTACAATAGTTGGATATGCCCTTGGCATTACAGCTGGGCACTGTAGGAAGTCGCATGATGGTACAATATGGTACCACTGTTACTATCCAAACTCCTGGCTCTTGGAGCCAGGAATGTGTGGACATAGCAAACTTTGATTGCTATGATACAATACTGGGAGCACCATTCATGCGATGTAATGAAGTTCTGCTTGACTTTGAGCATTGCCAAGTCATTGTAAATGGGATTGCACTCAGTGGAAAAAGCGGTGGCGGACAACACTGATGGCCGCATACAGAGACACCATACCATGGAGAAGCATAAGAATGCTCTGTGACTTAGCCGTCAGAACAGGCCAATGGTGGAGGAGGTGGAGGGGATAGGCCTGGGCTTGCCTGGACTACCTTTGGACCACCAGGCGGTGTTGATGAGTGAGGAGGAGTATCAAGCCTCTGAGAAAATGCCAGGGCCAGTAAGAGTCCTGGCCCATCCCTCTTGACAAAGTAAAAAGAACCAAGGCACTTTGCTATGCACTACTGCATTCATGCAAATCTTGTGCATCATGGAGGGTATATAACAGCTCAAACAGGGCATATCCTGTTGTCTCTGACATGCTCATGTTGATGACAAACTTGGTGAGCAGATACTACTCCACCCAGTCCTGCTGGTCTAAGCATACAACTACCCTCAATATTTGGCCAATACTGCAGTTAGCCCACTCAGTCTGACCATCAGTCTGAGGATGGTATGATATCAACATTAGGAGCTATGCTCCTAGTAAATTGTAGAGGTCTCTCTACTATTGGGATGAATTTCAAGTCCTGGTCACTGATGATTGTACTTGGCAGTCCATGCAGCTGCACAATCTTGCAGAAATATATTCATGACAGCTCTTTCACTGTCATAGTAGTATGCACCAGTATCAGGTGCACCATACTGGTCATCCAGCATATTACTAGTCCCAAGATTGGACAGAAACTGGCAACTAGTGTAGCTTACTAGCAGGAGGCAGGTTAGGCAATTTTGCTCTCTGACATGCCTCACATGTTGCACAGAACTTAGCAACATCTTGGCCCATACATGGCCACCAATACTACTTCTGTATATACCTCAACATTCAGGTCACCCCAAAGTAACCTACCACTGCATGTGCCTGGTCCAGTATGCAAGTTATCAACTTGTGGTCTTGTGGGATATATGACACCTACACTCCCTGACAGTTGTCTGTCAGTATTACACTATGATTGTCATGCCTGAATTGGGGGTGATCCCCTGGGTTTTCCAAGACTTCAGCAAACATGAGGTCTCCCTAGCATATTCATTCCCCACCTTCTGACAAAATTTGTCATAGTCTGCAACTTTGTTAAGTTTGCCTTTGATGTAGGTTATTTTGAACTGGTATTTTGACATGTAGTCAATCCACCACTGCTACCATGGCACCAAGGTCACCTGGGTCTTGAAGAACTCCAGGGCCTTGTGATCCATGATAATATGAATGGGATATCCCATCAATTTGTCCTCCTGCTTGATCAGTGCCTCAAGTATCATGAGAGTTTCCAATTCATGGACAGCATAATTCTGCTGGGCTATTGTAAATGTCTTTGACATGAATCCAGCAAGCCAGCACATTTGCCAGCTGCTTCTCTAGCCATACATGGCCCTGACCATCTTAGAAGCATCACAGATGAGCCAGATTGGCTCATCATGCCAGGTGTCAATTAGCCAGATAACCAGCATCTTGGAGCATATGTGCTTCACCATCTCAAAGCACTACTAGTGAATTAGTCTCCAATTAAACCATGACCTGTTCTGGGTCATAGCCATTAGTGTATGTTGTAACATTGGGCAAGAAGCTCAATATATAATTGACCAGGCCTACAAATCTTTGAATATCATTGTAATTACATGGCATGCACCATTCTTGAATACAATCAAGCTTATCTTGATCTGGATGAATGCCTTATTTGTCAATGACATGTCCCAGGCAGTCTACACTTTTCACATAGAGCTCACAGTTTTTTCTACTTTAAGTATTGTTGTGCAGGACCGGTCTCGGGAACAAAGTGACATGGAGAATCTCGGGACTAAAACAATGAATAACCTCAGTGAGTTAATAGCACTGAGTGTAGTATTCATAGCAATGTACCTAAAACAATGAATACTACAATATATGGGTGAGTGTAACATAACAAGAGCAAAGCAATGACTTACACCTCAGTGAGTTAATAGCACTGAGGTGTGATGTGGACAATAGCTGGCATATAACAAACAAAAAGATTACTTAAGTGTGGGTCCATAACATATCCACAACACTCCCCCTTGATATGAACGTCTAAACGTCTAAAGAACACCAAGAAGTTCACGGAACCTTTTGAACTTGACTCGTGCAAGAGATTTGGTGAAAGTGTCAGCGATCATATTGAAAGTTGGAATATGATGGAGCTGGATGTAGCCTGAAGAAAGAGTTTGTCGAATGAAATGAAAACGAACGTCGATATGTTTTGTACGCGCATGGAATGTAGTGTCCTTTGAGAGTCGGATTGCACCTTCATTATTGCAGTACAAATCAGTAGGTAGAGAGAATGAATAAAAGAATGAAAGATTGTTCAAAAGTTTTTGGACTCGGTGCTGGAGAGAGTAATGATGGGTTGCTTTTTCGAGCTCCAAGATACGGCACCGAAGCCAACAAAGAAGGCAAATCCGGAAATAGAATAACAATGGATATTAGAAGCCCAGTCAGCATCAGAGTAACCGGACACTTCAGGATCTGTACCGCCAAGAATAAGTTTCTTGCTCGAAGTGCCACGAAGATATCTGAAGACGCATGTGACGGCTAGCATGTGAGTGGTTCTGGGCATGTCAAGATATTGAGAAAGAGTAGATACTGCATACGCAATGTCAGGGCATGTCATAACTGCAGCATACATCAAGGATCCTATCATTTCACGATATTTGGTCTTCTCAGCCATGGAAAGAAGGATTGGTGAAACAGATGGGGAATCAGGGGTGAAGTCGGCTGAATGCTCCATGGGCGTGGTAGCAGTGCAAGCATCCTTGAGATTGAACCGTTTGATGATTTGGTCAATATAAGCTTGTTGACCAAGAGAAATTGTGCAAGCGTCTAAGTCCCGTGTGAGACTGACACCAAGGAGCCAATTGATTGGACCAAGGTCCACAATTTCAAAACGTTCACCAAGCTGTTTCTTAATGAGGGATGTAGAGTTGGTGGAATTTCCAATAATGGTAAAATCATCAGTGGCAACTGCAACAATAGTGTAGTTGTTGCCATTGATCTTGTAGAATACGGCTACATCGGCTTGACAGATTGTGTAACCAAGATCTGTAAATGTTTGGACAACTTCCTCATACCAGTGGTGTGCACCCTGTTTAGTGCCGTAGAGGGGACGTCTGAGTCGACATGCAAGCCTTGAATCAGGTAGGTTTTGGAACTCTGGAGGTAAATCACGGAATTGATGATAATGAGGGGGAAATTGCATATAAATAACTTCATCCTCCTTCAGGAAAGAGTTCAGGTAGGCATTTTTAACATCAGCTTGTTCAATCGCTGCTCCGCGTGAGGCTGCAATAGATAAAAGTATGCGAAGTGTGGCGGCACGTACTGTCGGAGCAAAAGTCTCTGTATAATCAACTCCAAATTGCTGTTTAAAGCTTTTAGCTACAAGCCGTGCTTTGAATCGGACTATCTGTCCATTGGCACCACGTTTGCGACGTAGAACATACCGACAAGGAATGATATTGGCATCCTTGGGAGTTTCGACAATTTCCCATGTGCCTAACTTCTCGATCTGTGCGAGTTCGGCATCAATTGCTGATTTCCACTCATCTTTCTTGTTGCCAGTCAATGCATCTTTGAGTGTTGGGATGTCCTTGCTTACTGACAACACATGTTGTATAGCTTTGGTGACCCATTCAGTTTTGATCCCTTCAATCATGACATCACTCGGCTTAAGAAGTTCAGTAGCATCAGCAATGAATGCGGATTCGATGAAATTTGCCTCTTTCATCTTGCTTTGTCGCATGCCACGTCCATATTGATTGGAATCGTACTGCGGGAGTCCTGATAGTGAGGTTCGGCGAGCTTTGAGATGTGGGGCATTGCTGGAAGGTGAGTTTTTGGTCTTTGGTTTATCTGAGACTTGCTGGGGTGACTTTGGCATGTTTTCAACTTGATTTTTGTCCTTTTCAACCAAGACTTGGTTTTGATTAGGGTTTTGATCAGTTGTAGAGGTAGATTCAACCTTTGTGACAATTGTGGAGGCATCTGGAGCGATTTCGGATAGAGGTTTGGCTTGGGGAGTGTCCGGATTGGACTTTGACTGTGAGTCTTGCCACTTCCCCTCAATCTGGACACTGTCTGGTTTGAGGGCAGCGTTGATACTGAAATAAACATCCCTTTCAACTGTTACAGACCGTTTACCAGGCCAGTAAATTCGGTAGCCTTTAGATTCCTCATCTAATCCAACAAATCTCCCTTCGTCAACTTTTGGTTTGAGTTTTCCAGCTGTATGTCATTTGACATAGACGAGACAACCCCATTCACGGACACAGGAGATGTCAGGCTTCTTGCCTGTGGCCATGTCATAGGGAGTTTTACCATCAGGCAGTGCTCGGAATGGTGCGCGATTTCACAACCATACCATATGACACTTAGCTTCAGCCCAAAGATTCTTGGGTAGTCCTGCTGCAATCATCATAGCATGTACACCTTCCAGATGGGTGCGATTAGCATGCTCGGCCACACCATTTGACTGTGGTGAGTTGTGGACAGTCAGGTCTCGAACAGTTCCGGCAGCATCCTGGTGTGCCTTCATCTGACCACTGGTGAACTCACCACCTCTGTTACTCCCGTATGTCTTAATCAACGCATTACGGTGAGTTTTAACCCATGCCTCATAATTACAATAAGCCTGAAATGTATCAGACTTCTTTCAAAGGAATGTGATCCGTTCTTTGTGTGTGTAAAGGTCGATGTTGGTGTAGGAATAGAGGTGACCACCTAATGACTGGACTTGAGCTGGACCCCAGAGATCGGCAACAATCTTTTGGCCATAGTGAGTATACTCGGTCTCGCTTTCTTTTGGAAATGGCAGGTGGTGAGCTTTTCCCTTTATGCAGGCCTCACATTGCTTGGGTTCTGATGTCATGTCGAGTTCAATGCCAGTGATTGCTCCTTTACGTATGGCTTTCCGCAAGTCTCTGTGATTAATGTGCCCCATTTGACGGTGAAGTTCATCGATAGTAATAGCCTTTGAGGCGGCATTCATGCTGAGTTCCGGAGACACAGAGGTAGGTGAAGTATCAGCATGATATAACTCACGGATTGCCGGAACATGACCTATCACTTGACGTTGCAATTTAGGACTGCGTATCACACACATTCTATCCTCGATGAGGAGAGAACACCCAGCATGGGTCAAGACATGACACAGAAACGAGGGTGACGGCCATCTGAAGTGTGTAGTAGACCTTTTTGAGCAAAATAGGGATTGATTTTTCCCCTTTCTTCATTGGCAGACAGATACAAAGGTCTCCTCTTCCAAGGGCATTGAAAATGTGTCCATCAGCAGCTCGGACAGGTTCAGGGTTGATCTCCTGATAATCTAAAAAATTTTCACGAGACGGCGAGAAGTGGCCGCTAGCACCGCAATCAATGATGATGCCAGTAGAAGGAGAGACAGCATAGGCTTCATGATTATGTCTGGATGTGACAGCGAGTGCGACATTATCTTTGATGGCGTGGTCAGGGGTGTCGATAGTCAAGAATGTAAGAAAAGCATAATTTTCATCTTTGTCTTCAGTCTCGACGGCATTTGCTGACTTCGATTTTTCAGCCTTGTCCTTCTCTTTTCCCTTGTGTTTCTAGCCACCATTCAGGTGCCTTTCCAGCCATTCCGCCACCATCCTCAAAGCATTGATCCTCAGTATGTCCATTTTTATCACAGTTCTTGCAATGACGTTTGTCTTTTCCCTTCCCTTTAGGCTTAGACTTGCCTTTACCATCCTTTGATTCGCTTTTGGCTTTGGCGTGAGCCGCAACCATTGCTTCATGTTGCTGATTAATGCTGCTCTCAATAGCAGCATTATTGGCCTCCTCAGTAAGGTGCCAGATCAAATCCTGACTGGATATAGGTTTATGAACAGCACGAGCATTGGCGGATAACATCATAAGGAGTGGTTTGTAGGTGGGTGCAAGTGACAGTGAAGTGCGGATATAGCTTGCAAAGGAAGCATTGGACAGGGGACAGTTGATTTCGGCAAGGCGTTCCTTGAGAACAACAAGGTTGGCAAGGTGTGTACGCATGTCAATCTCACCATTTTCAATGAACCGAGCATTCTGCAAGCGGGCAAGCAGGTCAGTCTCAAACATTGCACCTTTATTGCCATGGATCAAAGCAAGCTTTTTCCAGACATCAGCAGCTGTAAGTTCACCTTTGATTTGGTGAAACATCGACTGATCAATGGTGCTATAGACAATTTCTTGAACTTGGGCTTCCTTCTGTAGCCAGTCCTCCAGTGCGTCCTCATGTTCCTTGATTTCCTTATCCAATAGTGGTGCTAAGGATTTGTTGTCACGGTAGAAGGAACCATCATGTTCGACAATCGTGACTGGTTTACGCGCAGTACCAATGACATGATGACGGAGCTTCTTTGAAGTCAATGCGTTGATAACGCGTTCCTGATATGTCATCCAGTTTGATCTGTCAGCAGACAGCTTCAGGACTGTGAGTCTTGAGGACAAAATGTTGTAGGTATCTTTGGGGCCCATAACTTGTTGTGCAGGACCGGTCTCGGGAACAAAGTGACACGGAGAATCTCAGGACTAAAACAATGAATAACCTCAGTGAGTTAATAGCACTGAGTGTAGTATTCATAGCAATGTACCTAAAACAATGAATACTACAATATATGGGTGAGTGTAACGTAACAAGAGCAAAGCAATGACTTACACCTCAGTGAGTTAATAGCACTGAGGTGTGATGTGGACAATAGCCAGCATATAACAAACAAAAAGATTACTTAAGTGTGGGTCCATAACATATCCACAACAAGTATAGCTTGAATTTCCATAGTTATTCAAACACAACTCTGAGGTGCTGCACATGCTCCTCAATTGTGTCCAAAAAATTAATATATCATCCAAGTAGACATGCATGAAACATCCAATAACATTTTGAAATATAGAGGTCATCAACCTCTGAAATGTCACTGAGGCATTGCAATTCCCAATTTGCATAATATTGCTAGTAAACGTACCCATGATAGATGCAAATACTGTCTTGGGTACGTCTTCAATGCATATGCACACCTGCTTATATGCATTGATCAGGTCAATCTTTGAGCAATATCTTGCTTGTGCCACATCTTCCTGGATTACTTCCTGGTCTGGTAAAGGAGTGACATCCTTGATTGTATTGTCATTGCACTGACATGCATCAAGAGCTGTACAAAGGAATCCATTGATACAATGCTGCCACATGGCATAGGAACAACAAGCCAGAAGTCAAAATAGACATTTATTAAAAGGCTGAAAACTGTAAGCCTCCTGGTACAACAAATGTTCCAAAAGCTACACCCCCCCATACACCTTAAAAACCACAGAACAGACTGGGAAAAGAACCAATAAAGCGCAGACAATGTCAGCAAGGACCTAGTTACTGCTGTAGAGGAAAGGGATGACCAAAAAGAGCTAGCCAAAGGAAGGAGGAATGGAATGGTGGAAGCAAATAGGATCAGTGGAAGGAAGAATGAAAGGGAAGATGAATGATGGCACCCAAAATAGAAAGAACAATTCAAATAATGGATTGACAAATGGGCTTAGCAGTCAGATGACAAGGTGGTCTGTACACTGTGGGGAAAGGTATAAATAGGCTAGGTAAATTAGAGAATAATCAGGCAATTAATAGGCAAAGGCTTGGTGATTCCCAGGGAGTGAATCACTTAGGCTGGAGTTTGTTGAGAACCCTCTACCTTTCAGAATATTTATATTTTGGAAAGTAACCCTCAAAAACATCAAGTTTATTGTCAAGCAGCAGTGTGGATTGGGGGAAACTTTCTAAGACTTCAAGAAAGCCCCAGAACTATTTGTAATACTCTAACCAAGTATTACACCATCTTTCTTCAGAATACATACATAACTGGTGCTGCTTGTGCAGTGATACAGGGGGTCTACCACTGTGCATTCAAATACTGATTGGTTTTGTCCTGTAGCTGCTTCTGCAGCATGCATGGGCAGTGTGGCAAGTAGTATTTATACTGCTTATGTTTATTAATAAGGTTAATCTCATGGTTTACCTCATGCCATGGAGGAAGCTCCTCCTGAGTGCCATTCACCATATCCACAAATTCCTCCTGCCACTGCTGCCAGAGGCACAGGATATCCTCCCTCTGAAGGCTATTAGCCTTCTGCTTCTCCTTATTGCATATAGGAAGTAACATCTCTATGGTGTCTACAGAGGGGCGCTTTGGTGCCTTAAATTGTTCTTAAATGGCAATGACCTATTCTATACTATCATCCTGTACATACAATCAATACAGAGGGCAACCCTTGTCAGCCTGAAGTGCTTTGAGAGTCATACCCTCTTGATGTACCCTGTACACATGAGATACCTCTATGGATCAGAGGTGGCAAGACCTACTATCCTCTGGGCACCACTAATGCATATTTTGCACTGCAGTAGTTGCTACCACTTCATTCCATTCCTGGGGCATATGCAGATCAAAGGCCCACTCATACTCAGGTAGTGGAACCGGTCAATCCCATAAAGATCTTGTATCCAATACTTCTGAAGCTACAGTCACCTTGTTGCCATTCATCAGGTCCTCAATCTTGATGCATGATGTCATAAGAGGGCATGCTTCTATGGATGAGCACCCCAGGCCTGCTGGCATATGCATTCTTTTTTTCTGAGGCATCACCTCTTGTTCTATATTACCTCATCAAGAGGCTTTAGTAAGGGGCCTTCTTCTCCCTTGTGTTTTCTTGGAGGCTTGATACTCCTTCTTGCTCATCAATACCGCCTGGTGGTCAAAAGGTAGCCCTGGTGAGCCCTGGTCTACTTCATCCACCTCCTCCACTGTTGAGTTCATCCAACAATCGAGTCATGGAGCATCTTTACACTTCTCCATGGTCTGGTGTCATTATACGTGACCATTCATATTGTCTACTGTGGCTCACTTGGCTGAGAGTGCAATTCCATTGATGAGGACTATAAAGGTGACCTTCAGAGGTTGTGGATAAGTCATACAACTGGCAGAGGGAAATCCAAAGTTTATTAGAAACAGTACAGTACAACAGGAAATATAACTAATCACCTGGCAGAGGGAAATTCAAAGAGAACAAGTCTAAGAATCCCTTTGCCATGGCATGGCACATCAGCATGGGGGGTAGAGGCATGAAAACAACTATGCAGTACTTCCTGGAAGGCATGAGAGCGTCCTGGAGATCTCTGAAAATCCCCAGAGAACTTCAGGATTCTGAAAAAGGAAGTTCCAGAAATGAAAGTCCCCTGACATCACCCCCTCTAGAGTACAGCATCTTGACGCACCAAGTAGAACAGATTGTGAACAGCGTGGTCTGTTGAGGAGATGGAGTAGAGGCCGTGGATGACTCAGGATGCTCTGAAGTGGTCACAGTGAAAGTCTTGGACAAGGGCAGGCATGTGAATGTTTTTGGTGGGTTTTCAGGAGTTGTTCTCAATACCGTAGCCCTTCTACTTGACCTTGTACTGTAGCTTACATTGGAATAGGCAGCTGTCTAGGATCTTCTCCACTTTGTACTCCATTCCACTGTTGGCAAGGATGGGAGGTGGCGGAGGGGGAGCTTGTTGGCTTGGGATGGGATTGTCTGGGGCAGGGAAGAGCTTGACCATGTTGAAGACCAGGTGCAGTTGACGCATACCAACAGGCAATTGGAGCCAGTAAGCAAGGGGTCCTACTTGACGCTCAACCGCATATGGTCTCAGTTGCTGGTGCAAAAGCTTTTGCAAGGGTCAAGTGGTTGCAATGTTGGAGGTGTCTAGGTAGACACAGTCTTTGGGCTTGTACTGGGGAGCCGGAGTCTGTCCTCAATTGTAGTACCGGGCCATGTTATTCTTTGCCTTGGTCAGTGCAGCCTTAGCCTCCTCCTGTGCCTTCTGCATGCGGTCAACAAAGTCATTGACTGACTTGTTCTCCAATTAGCATATGCGTGGCTCAAAGCCCATCTAGGGGTGTTGGCCACTATCAAGGAAGAACGGGGAAACCTGTGTGGATGCATGGACATGGTTGTTGTACTGGAATTCCACCTCAAGAAGGAGCTCGTCCCAGTTGTCCTGTTGCTTGTTGTAGAATAGCTGGAGATACTGCTCTAGCTCCTGGTTGACATGCTTGGTCTGCCTATTGGACTGTTGGTGGTAGGCGGTGGACATGTGGAGCTTAATGTGCAGGAGGCGGTAGAGCTCCTAGGTGAAATCCACTACAAATTGCAGGCCCCAGTCAGAGATGTAGGCATTGGACAGGCCATGAAGTTTCCAGACATTCTTCTGGTACAGATTGGCGGTACCCATTGCAGAGCAGGTTGTATGCGTTGGAATGAAGTGCACCAGCTTACCGTAGAGGTCCACAACAACCATGATGGCATCATATCCATGCATGTCTAGGAGTTCCACGATGAAGTTGATGGAGGCCATGCTCCAGCATGTGGCAGATGTGGGCAAGGAGTGCAGCTGACCGGTCAGAGGGCATCTGTGGAGCTTTGTTTGAAGGCAGAGATTGCAGATGCTAGTGTATGTCCCTATGTAGTGCAACATCTGTGGCCACCAATAGTTCTGGGAGATCAGCTCCAATGTCTTTCAGCACCCAGGGTATCCAGCAACGTGGAAGTCATGGTGCTGTTTGATGATGTGCCTCCATAGCTCCAAGTCATTTGGCATGTAGATGCGTCTCCAGAAGGAGCCTGTTCTGCAGGCCCCACTTGTCGGTGCATATGGATTTTGCACCAGAGGAGTGTCCCAAATGTAGCACCAGCATGGCCTTTGCAACCAAGTCCTTCTGCATTCTCTCCCAGTTACCTCAGCAGATGTCCTGGAGTATGTTGACCTTGTCTCCCTGAACCGCCACCTCTTTGAGCATGCAAATAGCAAACAGCTCCAGGTGCAGGAGGTGATGTTGTTGTTATCCTCTGTGCTGGAGCCATAGTCAGTGCACCAGGAGAGGGCGTCAGGCTTTCCAATGCTTTAACCGGGCTTGTGGTGCAGCATAAAATCAAAGTTGGCGAGGTACAGGGACTACCAGGCCTGTCTACGGTTGAGCTTTTTGGCTATTCAGAAGTACTCCAGGTTTTTGTGCACCTGCATGTCCCATCCAACCTCTCTAATATGAAGAGTAGGAAAGAGGTCACCTACTTGTCTAATTAAAGGCAATTTTATGAGTTGTCTATGATACGTGTAATACCTGGTTAAATATGCTTAACTTAGAGAGAATTTGACTAATTTTCTGGGAAAAACCAGCGGTGTTATGATGGACGTTGACAGACGATTGGTCAACGTTGTCTGGTAGCGTCAGCAGTGTCATCCATGCCACCCTCAGCACCGACCACCTTCTGCTTATTGCTGGCCATGATGACATTGAATAAATGTTCAAAAAATGCAAGACAAATAGGAAAAATTATACCATGTCAGCCAGATCAACCCTTTGTGCTTGGCTTCTTTGGGTCTCTGATCTGGACCAACCCTTGGTACTGTGATGGTGTTGTGATGGACATTAACAGATGATCTGTCAATGTTGTTTGGTGGCATTGGTGGCGTCGACCACCTTCTACTCATCATTGGCCACAATGACCTCAAATAAATGTTAAGAAAATGCAAGAAAAATAGGAAAAAATAAAAAATATACCACATCAGCTGGATCAACCCTTGGCGCTTGGCTTCTTTGGGCCCAGAAACCCTTGGCTTTGTCCTCATTGTCATGCACAATGAGCATGACTATGCCCTTCAAAATAGCTCAAATTCTCAGAAAATTCAAAAAAATTCTGGAATAAGGTGCACTTTGATTAACAAGCCTTTTTCTACAAGATGGAGGAAATATTTACATGTAAGAGAGTGTGAGAGAATAGAGTGTAATGTAAGGTCCACATGCCAAAAAGCATTCCCAGGCTTTTGATCATGGATCAAAGTGTAGAGTGATCAATTGATCACTCATCATCATCAGTGTTGACAGATTCATTGCTCTTCAGCATGAGAGGGAGCTTCTTTGTGGCATTGCCTTTCTTCTCACTAGACTTGCATGCTTGTTTCTTTGAGAGCTCCTTTTCTTTCTTGCTGTTCTGACCATTGTCCTCTTCATCATCATCAGCTTGCTGGCTCCCTCTGATCTTTGACTTTCTGGGCCCTTGTAGCTTCCCTGCATCTGATCTTTTCTTTCTCTTCTTTACTGCAATTTCTCCACTGGCAATTTTCTCCTGCCTTGCCTTTGCCCAGGTTGCCTTCTCTTTGCGTGTCAGTTTTATCCACATACACTCACCTGAAATGAGTGCATCACGCAGCACACGGGCATCCCCCATGACAGTTATTTTAGCAGGACTGCAAAATTGGAGCCCTTCAGTCTAGCCTCTGAGGGCCACACTATATTGTTCAACCACCTTGGTATCATACTTTTTGTAGCACATTGTAATATTCCTGGTGCCCATAATTTTTTCTGTGAACTAACATTAAGCTGCAGGAAATTGCCAAAGATAATGCTACACATATGCAGGCCTCAACTGATCAGATTCACACATTCAGATTGAAGTGAAGCAATTGAATCAACAGTCTTTGCTGATGTTTTACCACAAATAAGCAGCTGAAAGATCAAGCTTAGTAAGACTCACTTCTATCCTTTGTACATGCCCATAGCTCAAACTTTCTCAACATAGCTGCCACTGTTATGTCAAGAGTTTTGTTCAGAAAGGCCAGTGAACCTTGTGACTCTATCCAGCCAGGAACAATACTATTGTGTATGTGACCTCTTGTGAAAAAAGCAAAGCTCATTGTTCCACAACGTTCATGAAGGTTTTCCATCTAATAAATTGAGGATTTCTCGATGCATGTGTAAAAGGCTGGTCAGCATTAGAGAGAGGAACATTTTCCATGGCGCTTTCAGTATACCAGTAGAGTGTTGATGATGCCCAAAAGTTGCTAAGCACTGTCCTGGTAGATGGTAAACTTAGCGCCTCACAAATGGGTAGTGTCGGGCGGTCGCTAGTGTTTTGAGAGAGTCCCAGGCAGGGTCCCAGAAGCCTAGTCTTTTTAGTGTGATTTGAACTTAGAGAAAGTAACGGGTTGCTTAGCGATCTAAGCCATAAGCCTGCAAGGTGCTAGGGTGCTAGAAGTTGGCAAGGACTCTAGCAACATAAACGTTGGCAACAATATGCCTGTATGGCACCATAATACGAAAGTCGGTAGTCAAAGCTGGCAAGGTGAAGTCAGCAAGACTGATTCACTTAGCAACTCTGAGGACTTAGAATGCGCTGAAATGTGATCTGAACTGTGGGGTGTACGATTCAATGATGGCTAAGACAAAATATGTACAGTATTTATAGGTGCTAGGCTGCCGTGGTAATTAAACTAAAAAATCACTAATTAATCAATCACAAAATTGGAGACAAGTACAATGGAACGTGAAAGTTGCTAAGCAACGGCGTCTGTCAAGTCGGCAAGCTTGAACTTAACATCCTAGCAGTGAAAGAGGCCAAATGCATGGGGACTGTCGCTAAGGCCTGAAACCATCAAAGGGGCCTGTCCTGCATAGGTTGCTAAGCGTCGGATCAACTGTAAGCGTCGCTAATATCTGAAACCATTTTGTGAACCTGTCTCACATAAGTTGCTAGGCGTTGCTAAAGTGATCTGTCATCAGATTTTTGAGAAGCACTGGATTTTGATAGGTGTTGCTAAAGGCTCTGGTGTTGGTTATCACTGATCAGAGACTTGAAGGGGGCCAGACTGGAGTCAGGTGAGTAGCAGGTGATTGCCAAGTCATGTGGTCGCTAAGTCCTGTGATCCTGCGCATTGCATCCTGAGTTTGATCCCTGCTAGCTGCAAAACATAAGTCGCTAAAAATAGTGCTGGTGCGCTGAGCCCAGCCAGAGTCTTATCAGCGTGGATCTCTGAGATGATTACATTTTCCCCACTAACAGCTGCACGTGAGTTTGTTGAGTTGTTCTAAAGGTCAAAATGTTGATACATCCATTGTTCAGTCAACAAACATTGTGACTGTTCTGTTTTGCCTTCATTCAGATAATGTCACAAAAACAAAAAGAAAGTAAGCAACTCCTTTTATTCTTCCAGCCTTATTCTTTGAATCAATTCTTCATTCTATATTAGAAGTCAGAGTTTGCAATCCTTTGCTTGATGTGCCAACATACAGTGATATTGAACGCTTTACCAGAGCGCTAATGGAATTTGCAAGTTTGATATCTTCCACTGCTTTTGAAACTACAGGTGCAAACCAATTTAGGCCATTTCATTTCATGAAAACTCATGTCATTTTCTGTGATGCTAGCTGACTCCAGTTTTCATGATGACATTTCTGAGACCACAGGTGCGCACAAACCTGACCTGCTTTCATTTGATATCACAGCTAATGTATCTGTTATTGTTTTTTTGCATGATATGACAGTAGCCAATTCCAGCTCCAGCAGCAATGTTGGTGATGATTATAGCCAGGTATTTGCTGCTGCTGAAGAGGACTTGTTGTGCTGGGGTCCTCCATTATGCACGCCAAAGAACTCAAAAAGGAAGGATGTCACATATGTTGTTTTCTATGGCCACCTTCCTGGCATATATACTAGCTGGTAAGTTACTCAATTGGTCATTTCAATCAGTCTACAAAAACTTCATAGGAAGGCCATTGCTAATCAAATCAATGGTTACTCTGGTGCTGTTCAGCAAAGCTTCCTGACCATGGATGATGCAATTGCTGCCTGGAAGCATACCCTCTCTCATGACACAACTGGACCTCCTGGTTCTTTAGCTAACCATCTGTTACATGCACAAACTATGGCACTGCAAGCTCTAAAACCAAGTGGCAAACACCAAAGTGGTGATAAATCGGTATTTTTTGCAATCATTGAAGGACTTTGTCTAGGTGTCTATCAGGGATGGTATAGATTCTTTTTTTCATTTGTCCTTGATCTCAATTGATATGATAAATAGGTCTGCCACTCAAAAGGCCATGGACCAAGGTGGTAACCCTGTAATATGATGGGTGTCTACTCAGGAGGCTGCCAATGAAATTTTTGTGATGGCATACATGCAATAGGAGGTGGTGAGACTTGAGTAATGGATGACAAGTGATGAGTAATTAAGAGACGTATCATAATTGTATCGCTTAAATTTCTTCAATGACATTGTATAACTTCAAGTTCTCCTCTCATCAAGTATTTGTGAGACTTACAATCCTTGCATACTTTTTAGGATCCCTCCTCTGCAAATCCATTTCCATACAATATCCATTGACAACATAACAAAAGAGTCCTCCTGCACAATATTGAGTAAAGGATATGTGACTTTCTCCCTCAGCATTTGCATGGGTTAATGCAGCAGATGATACTAGGATGAGGGCACTAGGTGGAAACTCAATGATAAGCTTAAGATCTGGCAGTACAAAGTGACTGCCCTTCTTTGGATTGAAAGTGCCCAGGGCCTGGATAGCACACCATCCAACCACATAGTTCATACAATCACGAGCTACGCGACCCGTGCCTTTGGCATGGGCCTTGCGTAGCTTGTTGGGGGCTTCGCCCCCAAACTCCCCCAAACTCAGTCTCCACCATAACCTCACTGCGTTCGGTTATGGCTCCACATATGTACAATTACTCAGTCTCCGCCACAACCTCACTTCGTTCGGTTATGGCTTCACATATGTACAACCATTCAAGGCTTAAATCCAGCCTTAACCTCACTTCGTTCGGTTAAGGCCTTGTAGGGCCAATTCAGTGCTTAAATCCAGCCTCAACCTCAC
>QLOM01007498.1:0-10198 GCA_003313785.1 Termitomyces sp. MG148
AGTGTCCCGGGGTTGGCGCGAGCAAGGGGCGAGCGCCGGACGAGGAGGTTCTACTGGGGGAAGTTTGGGTTAGACGGCGCAATGAGTGGCGTGCCGGTGGCGAACTATCCGGGGAAATCAAGGGGCTGATAGGCGAATAGGCAATTTAGAGTTTGACAGGTGCGGGACCGAGCTCAGAGGAGCGGAGAATGCGGACCAGAGAAGATAAGAGATCGGAATACGAGAAGGGAAGGGAAGGAGAAACTCGAGGCAGAGACGAGGACGAAGGAAAGAGACGGATGAGCAAAGGAGATGGAATTAAGAGAGTAGATAGAGACAATGGACAAATACGAGACGAGAGAGTAGGGACGAATACGGACTATAGAAATGGAGACGAGTACGAGACAATAGAGTGGAGACGAGTACGAGGCGAAGTTACGAGGCCGGAGCGATACAAGAGGAAAACCAGAGAGTATGGGCAATATCAAGACTACCATACTTAGTGCTACGAGGGGGCTTATATACTGACTACATGATGAGGCAGGTCCGGGGTCCCGGTTCTGGGTTGGGGGCTGCTCCGGGGCTCTGGTGGTGTCCCGGAGCACCTAGGAGGACAAAGGAAAACTGCGAGTGTCAGATGGGAGTGGCGCTGTTGCTTTGGGAGTCGCAGTGGCGCCGCATGAAGGAGGACGTGGCATGACGAGAGGACGCAATGAGGCATGATGCGGGAGTTGATGTGGGATGAAGCATGATGCGTGGGTTGATGCGCAGGGCGATGCATGATGCGTGGCATGATGCATGGCATGAAGCGATCATGCATGATGCGTCGAATGATGCGTGATGCATCGGATGTTGTGTGGGTCGCCATGCTGTCACGCCGGGGATCTCCGGGGGTCGTCGGTAGTGTCCGTGGGGTGTCCAGGGGGAACGTCAGGGTCGACCGGGGTATGACGTGATGACCGTGTTGGGTGTTCGTGGAGTTCATCCCGAGTCGAGGTTGTGCGAGGGGTGTTTGCCGGGGTGTGTGGTGTGGTCCCGGGCCCGGGGCTCAGGCTCGGGGGTGGGTTGTGACAACAACTGCATCCCGGTCAGCTGAGTGGACCATGCGTATATGTACGAGGTCACTTACCTGACCCACATTTTCTTTGCCGATGATGATGCCCAAAAGTTGCTAGGCACTGTCAGGGTCAATAATAGCCTAGCGCAGTTATAAGTGAATGCGTTGGGTGTGCTAAGTAATGAGGGTTGAGTCCTGGCAGGGTCCCAGAAACACACGTAAGTGGAGGAAAGGTTATTGAAGTTAAGAAAAAGATGCTTAGCACAGCTAAGCACTAGTAACTAGGCCATAGGTGCCTAGGTCGAGTTTGCGTAAGGTCTTGATTAGTCCCGTAGGTGGACTAGCGTAAAGTGTACACCCTGAGTTGGTGCCTAGTATGTGAGGAGTCAAAGAGGGGCTGTAAACTCTGGTGATTTCCTTGTAATTATGGTAGCTATTTACAGTTTTTATAGAAAAGGTAAGAAATCATATGTAAAATGTCACTAAAGTGCTTTGACAGTATAAATGAAAAATATAACCTAAAAAGTATTAATGCACCAAGGCTGTGTGCTAAGCAGTAGGATCAGTAGCTAAGAATGAAAATGATGCATTTCAGCTGTCTGTCACTTGTTAATTCCTTTAGCCATCGGCTAGTGCTCCATTCTTCAATTATCACAAGTCCCTATGTTGAACTTAGAGCAAAACTGCTCCAAAACACGCTAAGGAGCGTCAGTAAGCGCTAAGGAACATTGGTAAGTGCTAAGAAACATTGGTAAGCACTCAGGAACATTGGTAAGCAGTAGAGAACGTTGGTAAGCACTAAGGAGCATTGGTAAGCGCTAAGGAATGTTGGTAAGCAGTAGAGAACGTTGGTAAGCGCTAAGGAGCATTAGTAAGTGCTAAGGAGCATTGGTAAGTGGTAGAGAACATCGGTAAGCGCTAAGGAGCGTTAGTAAGTGCTAAGGAGCATTGGTAAGTGGTAGAGAACATTGGTAAGCACTAAGGAGTGTCAGTAAGCACTAAGGAACATTGATAAGCGGTAGAGAACGTTGGTAAGCGCTAAGGAGCGTCGGTAAGCGCTAAGGAACGTCGGTAAGCGCTAGGGAGTGTCGCTAAAATGTAGCTTTCTGTGCTGAGTCTGAGTGGAGTCTCATCACCGACCACCAGCTACAGCTTGAGGCAGCAGCTGTGGACAATGCCCAATGCTACCGCTGATAAGACTCGGGCAGGGCTTAGTGCACCAGCGCTATTTTTAGCGATTTATGTTTTACAGCTAGCAGGGATCAAACTCAGGCTACAGGCGGAGTATCATGAGGCTTAGCGACCACATGACTTGGTAATCACCTGCTATTCACTTGACCTCAGCACCGGCCCCCTTCAGGCCCCCAATAGAAATGCAGTACTTCTCAAAAGCTCCGGACAGGCCCCCTTTGATGGTTTCAGACCTTAGCAATGCTTGCAGTTGATCCAACGCTTAGCGACCTATGCGAGACAGGCCCCCTTGATGGTTTCAGACCTTAGCAACAGTCCCCATGCATTTGGCCTTTTTCACTGCTAAAATGTTAAGTTGAACTTGCCGACTTGACAGACGCCGTTGCTTAGCGACTTTTCACGTTCCATTATAATTTGTTTCCATTTTGTGATTGATTTAATTAGCGACCTTTTAGTTTAATTGCCCTGGCAGCCTAGCACCTATAAATACTGTACATATTTTGTCTTAGCATCATCAAATCATACGCCCCACAGTTCAGATTTCATTTCAGCGCATTCTAAGTCCTCAGAGTTGCTAAGTGAATTAGTCTTACCAACTTTATCTCGCCAGTAGCGACTACCAACTTTTGTATTACGGTGCCATATGGGCACATTATTGCCAACGTTGACGCCGCTAGAAGCTCTTACCCACTTCTAGCACACTAGCACCTTGCAGGCTTTCGGCTTAGATTGCTAAGCAACCAGTTTATTTTGTTAACGTTCAAATCCCACTAAACAAACTAGGCTTCTGGGACCCTGCCCAGGACTCTCTCAAAACACTAGCAACCGCCTGACGCTACTCATACGTGAGGTGCTAGGTTTACCGTCTACCAGGACAGCGCATAGCGACTTTTGGGCATCATCACCACCTCAACACGATGGGAACTCTTCCATCAATTGCAGAGTGGGTTGGGTGGCGCAATGCCACCAAAGGAGACTGTTACCAGTTGATGCTGCAGCAGCAGGACAACCACCATGTCTACCGCAATGCATCCTGCAATGGAATGTACTTCAGCATTGGGCAAGATTCCCATGCATGCAATCTATGGACGCACAATTACTCGGTGGAGGTGGTACCTCTCAGTGGCTCAGAGGTAGCTCCAAGGGACCCATACATCAACCACTTGTTGACATTGTTGCTACTCCGGAACTATGAGGATTCTCCACCTCGAGCAGGACCCTCAGAGACTCAACCCACACCCATTGCCAAGGAGGAGCTCCTTGACTACAACATGGACAATGAGATGGCCAATCCTTTTTAGGCAGCAGAGAGCTTGCTGATTGCTCCTGTCCCTAACTTATCAACGGCATGACCATTGCTGTGTGTAGACCGCAGTGCGGTCTAATTGGGGGGTGTGTAGCGGAGTGGCACCTCGAGCACCTCATTGTTATTATTATTATTATTTATATTAATATTATTTATACTTAGAGATAAATACATAAATTATAGCAATCAGCTTACTTTTGTTTTACACTACATTGATAATAGACTCAGATTGGTCTGATTCTGTGTAGTGTGAGCTGTAAGCCTGAAAAACCATAACTTCCATTACATGAGGCCATCAGGGACTTTGAGGAGCAGATCTGTCTAGACTCCAGATTCTCCTGGAGGAATGCATTGAATTCATTCTGCTCTTTAGGCACAAGTGGATAAACCTTGCAGTTGGCCAGCTTTGAATCAGGCAGGATTTTGATGGCATGGTCCCACTGAGAGGGAGTCAAACAAGGCCTTGGAGAAAACGTCCTTGAAGTTGTGCAGGTGGTTGGGGGCTGCATTCTGGAAAGCCCTCAGAGGAGCATTTGCCACAAAGGCTTGGGCCAGCCGCTGGGAGGTGGTCTGGCTGGCCCAGATCTCCTCCGCAGCCAGCAGAGGCCATAGTGTAGTGGCATAGATGCAATCTCCTACCTTGATGGCCTTGTTTGGAAGCTCTGGGTCCAGCATAGGCAGGAACTCCTTCTCACATCCCTCTTCCTGGCTGGGGTCTCCTCCACTATGTCTGTTGTTCTTGTAAAGCCTCTCTATGAGGGAGCACCAGAGGCGGAGGGTCCAGCAAGTCAAGATCTGCAAACGGGAGGTATCTCACCTGACATGTCCAGATAGCTGCATGTTACTGCATTGCGGTGCGCTGCTCCTTCTTTGCTTTGTCCATGCAAGTGGTGCAACATCGAGAGCACTGACTCATGCTAATTTCTCCTGAGGCCCAGCTGATCTCTAGGTTGTGCTCCTGGAGCCAGGAAAATCCCAGGATCATCTTCTGTTTGCCAATGCTTGTGACTGTGAAAGTAGTGTGCTCCACATGGGACTTGTAGCACAGGACAAGGTCCACCACAGACTTGATGGATTCCGCTTTGTAACAAGTGCCATTGACGTTGTACACTGGGATGGGGGACAAGAGGGGCCAAGTTGTGAGTTGGTGCTGCTCCATGTAGCTAGCATCCACAAAGAGTCTGGTTGCTTCAGAGTCCAGGAGGGTGACTATGCTCTAGATCTGCTGCATGTTGGTGGTTTCAATCTCCATGTTCATCTAGAGCAAATTAGGCAACAGGGTGGATGCTATGACATAGTGGCAGGGGAGACAGTGCTCCTAGGTAGAAGTACATGCCTGGGGAGAAGTTGGGGAGGGCTTAGGAGGGTCGTTAGGTACATCAGGGGTGGTGCTTATAGTTGAGGGTATAGAGTCGTCAACAGAAGTTGTATTGATCTCTTCTACTAACAAACATGCAAACCAGTTAGCACTAGGCAACGGGAGCGTACTTCTCACCCATTGCATCCTCAAAAACCCTCCTGCAGCTCCTCCAATTCTCTAGCAACAAGGAAGGTTGCATGCGCACTCTCCAGGGCAGGGGCATCCAGAGAAGGGGTCCTGGCCACATCGCAGGCTGCCAGGAGTTGCAAGAGCAGCTCTTCCTGCTCCTCGGGGGATAGATATCGGACCTTTAGGCCCTGGGAGCAGTAGCAAGCAAAGTGGCCCTGTGCGCTGCATTGTTGGCACAAGAATGGAAAAGGCACGTGCTGTTGAAAAGTGTCCATATCCATTGGGGTGCCCAGGAGTAGTACCGGAGGTGCTTGAGGCACTGCCAACAATGTCATCTGGGGCAAAGCAGTTGGTCGGCAGGGAGGCATAATGAGTAGGCACAAGGATGAAGCAGGGGCTGCGGCCTTGTGGAGGTCCTGCTTGAGCTCCATGAGCTGCCACTGCTCCCAAGCTATCCAGTACTAAGACAGGACCTAATCGTCCACTGGGCATCCCTCTGTAAGGTTGTCAATGTGCTCCATCAGGACCAGATGAAGCCCTTTCTGAAAGGTGAGGCACAGCTGCAGGCCATCCAGGTACTTGGCCTGCTCTACCAGCATGCAGAATGAGTTAATGTATTCATCCATAGATCACTTCTCTTGGCCATACTGATTCCTGTCTCACAGGACCAGCACAGCGGTTTTGGCTGAGTTCTAGAGAAAGAACTCATCCCGGAACTCCTGTTCAAACTCAGCCTAGTCCATGAAGCTTCCAATGCCGCTGGGGCGCCAGAAGACCCTCATTGTGTAGGTGGCCGCCCGTCCCAACTTCATATAGGACAGGACCCATGTGATCTTCAGCTTGTCAGAGATGAAATTGTTGCCACAGAGTTGGATGTAGGTGACACAGGATTGGAAGAAACGTTCCCTGGATGCATGGTCACCATTATACATGTTGGAGATTGCCAGGCACAGAATGTTGGAGTGCTCCCATGCTGGGAGAGGGGATCATGCAGCGTGAGGGCATTGAGTAGAGTAGGCGGCAAAGAGTTGGCTGCTGCCAGAGCAAGGCGTTCAAGGAGTGTGCAGAGAGAATTGGAGATATTTTTGGTGGTTTGGTGGAAGTAGGTGAGTTTGGCAGTGTGCTGGGTAAGGGAGGCTTGGATAAGTTGCACCTGCATTTCTAGATGGAGCAGGCGGGTCCAGGCTTCCTTGCCAAAGGCTGTAGCTTCCAAGAGAGCTTCTGGAGCAGCTGACTGAGACATAGATAATGTCAGTGCTTAAGCCTAGTGGAGAAGCAACAGATAGGAGCCAGATGAATTTCGGTGGCTATAGGGGGCTTCCAGACTAGGATTAGGAGACTTGTTCTGCTATAAGAACAACCTCTGGAGGTTGCAGCTAAGTCACACAACTGGCAGAGGGAAATCCAAAGTTTATTAGAAACAGAATAATACAACAGAAAAGTAACTAATTCACCTAGCAGAGGGAAATCCAAAGAGAACAAATTTAAGGATCCCTCTGCCATGGCACAGCACATTAGTGCAGGTGGCGGAAGCATGGAAATGACTATGCAGTACTTTCTGGAAGGTGCGGGAGCGTTCCAGAGATCTCTGGAAATCCCTGGAGAACTCCGGGGTTCCAAAAAAGGAAGTTCTGGAAGCAGAAGTTCCCTAACACCCTCAGCTTTTATGGTTGGTCTTTCAATGTTTCCAGTCAGGTATTTGAGTAGGCCTCATCCTCAAGCTGCCTCTGTTATAATTGTTTTAAATGACAACCAGTTCAATCTGTCAAACTTCTCTTCTGCTGGTAGCATGAAGAGGGCTGGGTTTGTCATTTTTGGTTTGTAGTTTTGGTAATTTAGTGAGTCATTTATCTAACTGAGTTGTGTGGGGCCCATAACCTGTTAACAGACAATGCTCAGTTGATGCAGTAAAATGACTGTATTTGGTATATATGTATGTACCTGTTAACAGACAACGCTACACTAGTTGTTAGATTCAGGGTATGCTGATAAGATAACTATATACACCTCAGTCAATGCAGTAAAATGACTGAAGTGCTCTGTCTCCATATCCAATCAATATCCCTATGAACTGTATAGTCCTTTTCTCCACAAAAATTTCCCTCTCCCTCCAGCACCATGACATGTGACATATACATGCAAGGTGGCGTGTACTCCACAATTCCTGTGTCCAACACAGGGCACATCGAGGGCGGGGGGTAGTGTGATATATGTGCATGAGATGCTCAAAGACAGTATGTAGCAGGAATAGTGATGCAGGTAATAAGTGTGAAAAACTGATTACAAGGATGATAATCCAAGTTTTTAACGTGAGCATAATATTGAACCTGCATCAAATGTGCCTGATTATATACTTTATTTAAGGATTATCATTCGTCCAAAATTCAAAAAAAAAAAACTAAAAAAACGACTTAGATGGCTAATAGAACACAACATTGTAAGTAGCTGCAGGCACATAGAGGACAAAATCCTTTGCTTACTTCGCTTGATGACAGTTTTAACCAAAATTCCTATATATATTGCAAGACCCCATATGGTTTTCCACGAAAAAAACCCTCTTGCTGATGCCGATCCCTCCTTGGCAATGTCCAAGCCACTCTTGGCAATCCTTGGCAATTCTTCAAATCAAAAGTTAAATTATAAATAATTAAATTGTGCAATAAATTATAAATTAAATTGCTAAATAAGATATAAATGAAATTAAAAATATAAATCAATGAGTCAGTCAACTCCCTCATAACTCATGGCTCCTCCATGGAAGCCAAAAAGTATGCATTATCAGGGAGTATGTATGGGTTATAAAAGACATTGCTGTAAGATTTCTGAGCCTTGTTTTGTGTCAATATATGTATTGAAAGTTATTCACATCTTTGGAGGTGGAGAAATCAGTAAGATTAGTAGGTCAAAGAAACTGAAATTCCTGAAGGCATGTTTGGTACTCAAAGCTTGCCAAAATCCCTTCCACATATGGCTGGTCTATGTCAGATACATAGTCAAGGATAATTGAGGCTGCACTAAGTTCTTTGTTCTTTTTTCTTTGTGTTTTAATATTATGATTTTCAGGTCCTGCCCATACTCAGGTGAAAATTTAATTATTTATATGGCTAGAAATATGGTGCTTTTTTTCATGCCCACAGCTCCTTCTCCAAGCTCCATAAGTTGCTGTACCACACTCTTCTGATGTGAGTTTGATTGGGCTTTATTTTAAGTTGGTGAATGCTTGCTTTTATGATTTCAAGAGGTTTTTTGGGCATTGGAGTACATGATGGGCAGAATATGGTTTGCAGAAAGCTTTTTTTAGCTTAATTTCATTATAGCTTAATTTCATTTAAAATTAAAACAATTAGTTTATTAGTTGGATATGTACATTCTTGGGCAAAATATGGGAAAATATGGGTTATGACCCCCTCTGATGACCCATGGGTTATGGAGTATAAGAGGGTTGGTGGATGGCTCAAACCCATGGGTTTTAAGGGGTTATGGGCTATGGGAGCAATGGGTTATGAGGAGTTGACTGCAGATCTAGATGTAACAACCAACCGAAGTTTAGTTGGCAGGTACAAGAGGAGTTTGAAATACACATTTACCAACGACTTTTCCACCACGGTAAAGAGCTTAACGACAACACGGCTACTGTATCGATTTGGAAACGGCTGGAAACGGCGAGTTTGTCCATTGCAGGCAGTCTGGGGCGCGGCCATCTTCTCGACTGTTAGGTCAGGATAGTCTAAGTATATTAACTATGACTGAATAGACCTCGGCAACAGAGCTTTGTCTTCGAGTTCGAACAGAATTACGGCGATGTAAGTATTATTTGCTAGGAATTACGATTAACAGGGATGTGTCTGTCACACGGCGCCGTGCACGGTATATATGTTCGGTTGGTAAAGATGTCCCTTGGAATCATCATCACGAGAAATGGATTCGACATCCGTATGGACGTCGACAACTTTCATGACTGTAAGCTGAGTTCCAGTATCAGTATTTGCTGTCTGATTTTTGAAATTTATGGGCCCGGTAGCGGTGCCGCCAATCGTGGTTATGGCGCGGGTACGGCCAGGAACGCTTTGTTTTCCGGAGGAGCCAAAACGTTGTCTGCCCAAGGTAACCAAACGCGAGCCAAGACCCACGATGACCGCGAGGTTGCAAACAAGCAGGGATACGCAATCCTGTAACACCTTGAGGTCCATACATCTTAACCGATATCCACATCGACTGACCTCAATAATTGCGACGAATACTTCATCCAAACCGCCAACACGAAGAACGTAGTATGCATGCACCAGGCTTGCAATTGTGGTAGCTATGCTTGCTGTGAAGACAAGGAAGAGGCGGTTGCGTTGGGAACGCGGAACATCCAAATTCCACAAAAGTCGAAGAGGCGTGACGATTAGAACAGAATCGGCGTAAATATCGCCTTTTCACAAAGTTCTGTCTCAGAATCGTGGGTATTATCGAAGGTTCACTTACTAATAAGTTGAGCAATTGCAACGTTGCGGCCAAGTGCGCACTGTGGGGAAGGGCTGTTCTATTTTGGAACATGTCAGCTGTAGGACCTTATTGCGCAGCCGACAAATACCTTCCATAAGGGTTCGTTTTCACAAACCCAGAATACCTGGGCAAACAGGATACTCCATACACAAAAAAACGAGGCAGCAAGGCCATAGAGGATCGTTTTAAATACGGAACCTTGGGGTGTGATCCGAACCACAGAAAACAGGATCGACATCCTGGCTGTCCTAGAACACTACATGTGTCAGAAGAGCCATCTAAAATTCCAGAATTCTGTGAGATGTGAGATACCACACGATCCCATAGAAACCTTGAGCAAGAATATAATACATCGCTACTTTGGTTGAGTGCGAAAGGTCGCCTAGACGTATGTTTCGTCATCAGTTTAATAAAGAATCATCAGACTTCACATACTGGGATTTCCGAGGTGGATAAAAAGAGCGACAACGAAAAGGACAAGGATAGTCAAGGAGAACGCAGCCCAAACATCATCGATCCCGAAACGCTTTAGACGAATTCGTTCGAAAATGCGAACGAGTGTGACGACAGCAGCGATAATGGGGGCGACTAGACCGACAACTATGGGAGTTGCATAGTGCCAAAAGCACAGAAACTCAAGGTAGTGTCGTACCTTTGACATCAGACACAGTGATTGCTGTAGAGG
>QLOM01007512.1:0-10356 GCA_003313785.1 Termitomyces sp. MG148
AGCTTCAACCTCACTTTGTTTAGTTTAGGTTTTATAAGGCTGATTTAAGGCTTCTATCTTTATTATAACATGTATCATTGAAATCTACAAAATATACACTACAGAAGATGATATCTATTATATTGTAAGTGTACTACTTACAGACCACTGGTAAGGACAACTGGAGGAAAAGGAGTGAGGACATGGTTAAGAACCATGATTGGGAAGAATTGAGGACATGATCAAGGTTGAGCATTAAGGGAGAGGTATCCTAGCATTTTCTCAAGAACAGAGCTTTGTGCTATTCTGTCTCATTCCAGAGTAAACTCAAATTCTATGTGTTTGCTTATCTATATAACTAATTTTATTTACAGCTAACCATTCAAAGTTTCTTGTATACAACATTGTAAGTTGTATGAGTTGTGTTGGTCTGCAAAGCACTTTGATTCTGTTCCAGGCCTTTAGGTGCTTAACAATCTTCAAAGCTAAAGGCAATCGACTTTCAAAGAATTGACATATTCTATAGAATACAATAAACCTCACTTTGTTCTGTTATCTCACTGGCTTTATCCAATAGTTCAAAAAAAAGACAGTATTGAACTCTGAAAATACTATACAATTTCTAATCAAGGGACCGATGTTTTGACTGGAATAAAACTCAGACTGAAATTCAAGACTCAGACACTGTAATTCCAAACTCAGATTGAAACAGAGATTTTGTCCTGTGTTATGCGTGTTCCACGCGACCGGGGAGGTGAATAGGGTTACAGTCTGCAGTGCGGTATCCAATCACCGCAAACCCCCATTCCACGAAACTGAGTGCGCGAGAAACTAAGTACCAAAGGAGCAAACTAACAATCAAAGGAGCGGGTGGGTGGGCCAAAAGAGCTACTCGAAGACAATATAACGATACACTTCGACACACGCAATTGTTCTAATGGTGTATCGATAGAGAGTAGCTTATCGGTCACGTGCGTCACATCCGAAATACGTCTCTCATTCCCCCCGTGCCTCCTTCCTTATAGATGCCATTTCGTCCTGTGTTATGCGTGTTCCCTAATTAGAAACCAAATATTTATATATTTATTCTCACTATACACTGAGTCTCTTCGTTGGGTGTAGGTCGACGATGCAACCGGGGAGGTGAATAGAGTTACAGTCTGCAGTGCGGTATCTAATCACCGCAAACCCCCACAGCTGGGAGCCATGCGAAGCATCCCCGATGCGAAGGAGGCACCTCCACCCCACCCAACGGCTAGCGGTCTAAATGAGACATAATGGGTCTCAGCAGTTCAACGTACATCGGTGCTATCAATTCCAGCGAACGCCAGTAGCGCAGGAAGGAGTCCGAACTCCATCTGCCGAGCATTCTCACAATGTCGGGTGGTACGCCCTGCAACAAGAGGGATGTAGTTCCACCGATACGAAAGCAGTGTCCACTGATGGAGCTGAAGCCACAGCGAATCAGAATTGGATTGATCCTGGACAGTAGCTTCCTCAGTACTAAGTTAACCTTCTTCCCATCTTTTGCCGTGTACGATGCAATAGGCTCGGCCAGGTCCACGTTGTTGATTTTTGCGTGATTTGCGAGTGCAGAAATAGGGTCAGACAGGCAGTCCTGTCTGCTGATTATGATGGTCTCGCCCTTTCGACCACCTCTCTTAGTCTGGGGCAAGAACAGCGTTCGCGAGCCCACATCGTTGAGCAGACCGAAGTTCGACCAGCACGGGATCAAGGCAGTGTCCGCTGTCTTTTCCGTCCTTGGCAGAATCTCACCCATCTGTAGTTGAGACCAGAGAGCCACCGACACGACCGCCCACACACATGCGTCAAAAGGGTCTTGCAAATTCAAAGCAGTTTTCACAGCACGCAACATGTCCAAGGACACTGGGGGCTTTTCCTGCTGGATTGAATCCGGAGGGCGCAGATTCTCTATCCCCTTAAGAACGTACTTGAGTCGAGAGCCACCGGCCCATGGGAGATTATTCTGTATGTGCCAGGCTCGCAGAGCAGAGATTTTGTTGGATGCTGTCGAGCCTGCATTTATACCCGCCATTGATGCAGCGTATAAACAGAGGAGATCCTCCGGAACTGGAAGCGCATCAGCTGAAGAGATCCCACGCGAACTACAAAAGTGAAGAAACTGGCGGACTGAGGAAGAATAGCGTCCAGCCGTAGATGTAGTCCAGGCGCTTGCGACAACCAAGTCTATGCGATCTTGCTCAGCCGTTGTTATAACCCGACCTCCAGCGTGTGATTTGACACCAGGTACCTCTTGTGTGTGATCGAGACCAGTGCCCGACACAGTGTGATCACCAGCGACTATCTCTTGCAAATGTCGTTGACGGGGGGTGCGACCTGTAATGTCATATGGCTTGTATCGTATGGAATCGCCCATTCTCGCTGAACGCGAAATGTCCATGAAAGTCAGTGAATTGGGCATTATGGGTGCGTTACGTGAAATCTCTATGAAAGTTGGTGAATTGGGCAATACAGGCGCGGTGTTGAACCTCGGTTGGGTGGAAATACAGGCAGTCTCCAACCAAGTCAGCCTCTTGTGTCAGCCCTCAATCACACGTATAACGGGCAAGTGCCAAAACGGAGCAAAACTATAACGGAGTGTAACTGTCCATACAAATACACCGGGCAAGTGCTGGAACGGAGTGTAACTGTCCATACAAATAAGAATCATTATCATCTACGCAAATCAGTCAACGTTAAGCAACCGCGCTCGCCGAATCGAACGCTATGCACATCAGGCTAATGGTCGCATTCGTCGAATCGAATGGCGTTGGAGACAAAAGGCTTAAGATAACTAGGCAATTTCGGAGGGGTGGGGAGAAGATTAGCTCGAGGTGGAAAAAGGCCTTGCGAAGGCGCGTCGGCCAGGTTAACGCTTGTTGGAACCCATTCCATTGAAATCCACAGAGACGCCAGTTGGAAATTGCTAACGATACTCCTCAAGACTAGATTCTGTTGGGAATTTCATGAGCGTCCAGCCTTGAGCGCCCCAACTACGCCTGCGTTGTCAGACTTTATGATTAAGTGGCAGTTCCTGTAGCCAGAGGAGATCAAGGTCCTGACTGCTAAGTCCACAGCCACCATTTCAGCCCAGCCGATATCTCTACCCTCACCCTGCCAAGTAGATCGTAACCGCCAGGCCAGCCACCTGTGCTCCAGGATCAGACCAATACCCCACGAGGTGGATGCATCGACGTAAATATCCAACAAAAGTGGAGAAGGCGGACGGCGAATGTTAAGGCGACAGGTCCCAGACAGCGTAGTTTTCCACCAGTCCAAATCTGCCAATACCGTCTTGTTAGGGCGATGACGCAGGAAAGGGGAACAGTTTTGAGGAAACAAAGCTCGAAAGGCGTAGAAGGAAGGGAGGTGTGAACGCCCGCTCGGTATCACAAGACATACGTGGTTTAGAGTACCGATAACAGACTCAACAGACTTCAATGTTACACCCGCCGGCTTGAGCCAATCCTCCAGTTTAGCGACATATTTTTTATGCTTCTGTTCCGGCAGTTCAACCGCTTTATCGTCTAGGAACCAAGTGAAGCCGATGTAGGAGAAAGTGGACGAGAACGGCATGTGCTTATCTGGAGCCCAAGGCCAGCCAAGGAAACGGGCGATAGACCAAATGAGGGACTCGTCGTACATGTAGATGTATGGGGGTTTCCCCTGTAAAGGATAACGGAAGAAGATGAAGTCATCCACCCACTTTAGGACAGCCTCTATGCCATAGTGTAGGTAGATGTACACTATGGCATCCGCAACTGAGCCAAAAATGCCAGGCGCGCAAGAAATGCCAAAGTTAAGCCTAAAATCGAAATGAATCAAACCATCGAGCGAGATAGCAAGCAAGACCCAGTCCTCGGGGCGAGTGGGGATGTTCCTGAAGGCCGCGTCGACGTCGAAGACCGCCACCTGAGTTCCTCGAGGTGCGTCCGCCACTCGAAGCCAACAGTCTGCGAAGGTTCCCCAGTCACACTTGAATGAACTGGCATCTATTAAGGAGTTCAATGAAAGTATATCTGAATCTCTGCGAGGGTAAGATAAGTCTAATGTTACACGTTGCTTTCTGCCCGCGCTCTCTATAACATTAAGCGGGGCTGTTCAAAAATGTCCAAACAATTGTGATGCTAATTCCGGCGTGAAGCCGGGGGAAACTCGACCGAGTTCAATCTCTTTGGAATACTTTGATACGACGAAATCGTGAGCTGTCTGAGAACGAAAATGATTTGGAGGCACAAAGGTATAATCTAGCTTTAGAGAATCAAGACCAATGCTGAAACCGTTGCGGAGGCCTTCCGGCACCCCCGCGAATTTGTCGAACACCCCAGCTTCTTTGAGAGCCACCTCCCAGTGGTCTGCCAGGAGGGGTGTTGACAGCGGAAAAAGGGATTCAAGCCATACAGGCTTGTGCACCATGGGCAGAGGCGCCACATAAGGAGCACACGTGAGCATGCGCGCAGTCTCGGCGGTTGCAAGTCGACGTCCCATTGAAGGAGAAACAAACTGAGAGACCGGTGGGCGTGCGCCAAGAACGGCCTTCCTTCTGGAGGTACCTCGGGTTAGACCGGCATGAGGCGAGCTTATGATTGGAGGCTCCGCAAGACATGCACCAGTTGCGTCTCGCACTTGCGGATGGCCCGGCTGAAGACGATCTCTGTTGTTCACGAAATCTAGACTGGCTCGTGGGAGCCGAGTGACTGCGATTGAGAAAGGACGCCATCTCAGCCAATCGGGAATCGTGTTCATAGGTTAGGCATTCCTGCCAGATGTCTGTCTGGAAGGTGTCCATCCTGAACTCATGAGACTGGCGGATGTATAGAGAACGCAGACGACAATCATAATCGAGGACCACTGAGAACCGGAGCCGGGCATTAGGCATATGCTTAAGACGTCGAAAATGCGCCTCGAACCCATCTGCGATCTCGTTGGCCACGGGACCTCCAGAGTGTTCGCAGCCCTCAGTGCGCAAGTGGATGCGAAGTGCTTTGACGAGGTTGTCAGCGGCCGCACTCCACTTGTCGAAGGATAATTTTTCCTCCTTCGAACCATCAAACGCGGCCAAGACCGGACGCAGTTTACCATTAGCGAGTACAAGAGTGGAGTCCAGCGAAGAGGTCTCCCTTGCCGCTCTACGACATGCGTCATCTGTCAAGTAGTCCAACGGAATGTAGTCTAGCATTCTGTGTTCCAGTGCAATGATGACTTTGCGAGGGAACACCTTGTCCGCCGCTGACAAAAGACGGCCGACCGCTGGGGGGCGACCATGCCTGGTGCGCCGAACCTGCGGCGGAGAAGCCTCAGGCGCTCTAGCAGGATCTCCACCTAGAAAAAGACCAGGCATAACCGGCTGCCCAGATAGAGGCAAATCCAGACGGCCAGGAGCCGCACGCAAAACCGACTCCCGAAGAACCGGTTCCAAGTGGACAGCGCTGCGCAGGACAAAAGGCTCCGCCAACCCTACCTGCAGAGCGGTGGAAGGTACACTTGGAAGTACAGGCCGCTCGGTTGGGGCCCGAGAAGCCCCCCGCCGCGCACCACCACCGGCGCAGGACCGCCCAGCAGCGCAAGGAACCTCAATGTCTTCGGGGGTGTCGTCCCCAGAATCCAGCACGGCAGCGGCTCCCACAGAATAGACCCGAGTGAGGAGATCTATAATAGAGCCGCTCGTCAGCCACCAGGAAAAAACCCCTCAAGGCGCACGGTGAAAGTACAATGGCATAAATAGAAGGACACATTGAATACAATGGGACCGAGCCATCATCGCGCGCAATGTGCACCCGACGTAGAGTGGAGTCACACTAAGCACCAGGAAAACAGATAAAACAAGGAGCCCACAGCGGGCAGCTCATGTGAGGTGGAGCCAACAGGGGAGGTGCGCATATCACGGCCAGATAAAGGCAACAGGCGCACGCACGATGGCAACAATATAACATTATAACAAGGAGCCCATAGAGCACAGAGATAGAGGCCAATAGAGAATAGAAATAAAGCGGGATATATACCATGGGCGTCCAATAGAATGTGGAGCCAAAAACCACGGAAGATAACATCAAACAGGCATCCAATATAACACGGAGCCAGAAACCGCGGAACATAGCATCCAATATAATACGGAGCTAGAAACAGCGGAATATAACGGACAAAAACGGGCTACCAATATAATGCGGAGCTCGCAAGATCGGAATATAACGATAATAAAAGGAGGCAAGCGCATGCAAAATAGGTCAAGGAATGGCACGTACCACGGCGAGAGACATCTGTGCCAAAGGTGCGCAAAATGCTCGCTAGCTGGGCGTCTGTCATCGTGAGGACGTGCGGACGATTCACATCAGAATCCCGAGGAGAGGATTGCTGGTGACCGAAGTGGCCCTGCACAGAGGGAGAACGGCCAGGGGGAGACTTGGCCGGACGACCAGAATCAGCGGGAGGAACCGATGCTGACAAGGTCTGCGGAGGGGGCGGGGTGAAGGGTACCCCCGGCTGCTGACGTATGCTAGGAAAGACCGGCGTGGCCTCTCGCAACACCGTGTCCACCGCCTCTGGGGATAAAACTCGTTCCTTGGTCAATGTATGCGCACTACGGTCCGCTCCTCGCCCACCGGGGCGCAATCGCTTAGCCGGCGGGACGAAGGGAGAAGGAACCGGCCGAGTCGAGGGAACGTGAGGGGCCTTGTCCGGGTTGTCTCCTGGTCCCCCCGCAGCAGAGTCAATTGCCAGTTGTGGCAGGGCCAAGGGCGTTGCCGTGGGTCCAGGCCTAGGTTTGCAGGCAGGTTCGGTGGGAGAAGATCTAGCTTGCGGCGTATCCAGAGGTGAAAGAACTGGATGGTAGGAGTCGAGGGCAGCCGGGCCATAGGCATCCGAATGCGCCTCGGTAGTGTCTCCTCCGTCAGCTCCGCCAGTATCCCTGGTTCTGAGGCCTACCCTGTTGGTAGGAAGGAGGCTCCCGTCTGTCCGACCAGGCCCCGCTGATGACGGTTGCAGAGTCCGGTCCAACGCAGGAGGCTGAGAGGCATCTCGCCGACCGCGTCCTCTTCTGCGTAACGCCATATATTTCGCTAGGGTGAACTAGAAAAGAACCAAGCCGGCCAAGCTGTAGAGAAACAGTGATGAGACTGCAGACAGGCATCAGCGAGAACCGCCAAAAGAGCTACTCAAAGACAATATAACGATACACTTCGACACACGCGATTGTTCTAATGGTGTATCGATAGAGAGTAGCTTATTGGTCACGTGCATCACGTCCGAAATACATCTCTCATTCCCCCCGTGCCTCCTTCCTTATAGATGCCAAATGCCATTATAGAGCTGACAAATGCTGACTAAAATTAAATTCACATGGGTTGTGCCACTATAGAGCTGATAATGCTGACTAAAATTTGTCAGCGCTGACCAATCTTACCTCAGCACATTGAGTTTCCAGGCTTCGTCGCATTATAATTGAGTTTCCCAGGCTTTGTCCCATTATATATAGATAGAAACTGATGTTCAAAACTTTTGTATTTAAATCCTATAATATTTTTCCCTCACCCAAAGCGTCTTGGACTTTTAATGGGCATAGAAATATACCACAAAAACATCATATTACACTTATAGACCCACTGATACAGTAGATCTTCAAACTGAAGCCAAAAACTAAAAAACAAGTCTTATGCAACACAATTGTAATGCTGATGTCACACTGATATTTCATTCTCCATCTGATTTTGATGGCATGATGACGGCACAATGGACATTGCATTCTTGACACAGTTAGAAAAACATGATTGGCATGTTTTTGAGTAATTTGAGAGAATATATATATAATAGATAATTAAGCAATAAGTGCCGCTTGCTTGTAGCCTTGCTTAAACAGACCAATAAACCAGTTATCCTCCTTCAGCCCAGGATCTGCCTTGAACTTCTTATTGACATGTTTGAGAAGTTGAGTTTTTATGGCTTTGTCATTGAATTCTATCTCAAGACCAAGTGCTGCCGCAATATCCCCAAGTTGAGTCTTGTTCTTGGAGTTGAGACCACCAGAAAAAACCATTGTCATGCTGAATGTGGCTCACCAAACAATGTTCTCCTTGTTGATTGCATTCCTTTTGCTCTGCTTTGTCTGATTCTGCCTTGCCTTTTCTTCCCATGCTTCCCAATCCTCCTGGCATATCATAAGCCCCTCCTCAGTAGTCATGACACAAGCCTTTGTCTAAATCCACCGCCTGTGTCTATCCTTCTTTTGTGTGTGGCGGTTGAGCTGAACATGGTACTTAGTTGCTTCAAGCATCACAAGACAAGCATGAGTCTCAGCTGAATAACACTGAGCATCTGATATCTCTTTAGCCTTTTCAAGATATGTAACCTTGTCCTGTAAATCAGCTATGTGTGCTTCAAGAATTTGTATGCAATCAGAGTCAGACTGTGTCAAAAACCAATAAGATAAAGGTGAAATTCTTGGAGTTGGTGCCATAGTTGATGAGTGGGTCCATTGTACTGGAACAGGAGTAGGAGTGTTTGGAGTCAATGGTGAAGGAGTGTAATTGCAAAGCTGTCTGCCACTAGTCTTAGGCATGGTGGATGGTGAATGACAGCGTGTCACATGCAAACACATTTGACATGTCCACATTCACACACATGTCTTCTTCTACCTCTCCTACCTCATTCTCCTGCTCATTACCACTTGGACCACCTTGCTCAGTGCTTGAGTCTCCGTCAAGATCACTTGTAGATAGGTAATTACTATCTTCCTTGTCATTGTCACTTTCATCTTCCTTATTTGAAACTTCAGCTGCTATAAAAAAAAGATCATCAGACAAAATGTCTGTAAGAGGAACGCTTGACGTCTGCGGAACTCCTTCCACAGAGCCAGCGAGCACCGGGGACAAGCGGGAGTCAAGCGAGCTTAGAGGCGAGCAAGAGTCAGGCAAGAGACCGGCAAGGCTAACCAAGCGGTCGGATGTTGCTAGACAGCTTACAGTAGGTTCGGTGTGTAGGCCAGGAGAACACTGCTATTGTTCAGCCTGGGGATATTCTATCCACAGGCTGCCTATATATACTACATCGGTGGCTGTGCTATTACTAATACTGTTTACTAATCGGGCCCCGGTATGTAAAGGAGTATGACTAACAATAATCGATGCTGAGTAAGGTCCGTGCATATGACTCATCAAGGCTGACTACTACAAGACGAAAGGGGAAAGGGTGGGCCGAGCGGCCGGTCAGATCTGCTAGGAATAGGCGTATCGTCAGACTAAGCTCGGAGTAGAGTTGGACGCGGTCCGAAGACCTGTCCCCTGACAATGTCAGGTGCACAAGGAATTTGAGTTGGAAAGGTAGCAGAGATATGAGGAATGGTAGATGTCATAAAACTTGGTGCAAAGTCATCTTCCTTGAAGATTGCAAGATTGATGTCTGAGTTCTTGAAGCAGTCAGTTTTTTCTGGGGCAATTCCAGCTTTTTCCCATGCCTTTTGAATTGTAGTGGCCTTGAAGGCCTTATTCCTAGCCAGCATGTACTTGTATACAACATTGGCAAGCTGCATTAGCTCTACTGTCCAATCATACACTGCCTAACATCAATCAGCCCATGAACTTGAAAGAGGTGAGAAAACTCCAACATCGAGTGGCTGGAGACAATGGGTAGTATGAGGAGGCAGGCAGAACAAGTCAATGTTATGGCTACAAGCTAATTAAACCATTTTGAAAGTGGTATGTGATACATGCCCATCATATAGGAGTATTATCCATTTTCCTGATCTATTGTGCTATGTAGCCTGTGGAATAAATGTTTTCTCAAACCATTGCTGGCCAATAAAGTCATCTGTCCACCCCGTTTCTGACATTGCAATTCTATTTTGAGGTAAGCAATGATTGTGATCACTAAACATCAAAACTCATGTTGCACCAGGTTCACACATCTATGCTTCGCACACCTTCTTTCCTGGGAACACAAAGCCTGGTTTAATGGTTGCTGTACCATCTGCACATATGGTCTCAATGATTGTGACAAGTTGGAGGTCATCACTCTTGAGCCGGTACTGTGATTTATCCATGATTGCAAAGATATGCTTCTCTCCTTTTCCTTTTCACCCACCTCCCATTTGAATGTCTTTCTCATCCATGTTATAGACATTCTCCCATGGTACGTCATGCTCCTGCATATGTCTAATGAAAAGTTTGAAGTATTCATTAACAGTTGTGAAGTTGAACATGTGTGCTTGCTTTGGATCAAGGCCACTGCTGCGCCCGACAATACACCTAGCAGATCTGACTGGCTGCTTGGCCCACTCTTTTCCCTTCTGTCTTGTAGTAGTCAGCCTTGATGAGTCATATGCACGGACCTTACTCAGCATCGATTATTGTTAGTCATACTCCTTTA
>QLOM01007525.1:0-15544 GCA_003313785.1 Termitomyces sp. MG148
GCTGACACCGCGTACTTTGACAGAGCCGTAATTGAAACCCGGCGTGAAAGCCCAAGAGGTGTAAATGAGAGAAAGGGTGAAGAGGAAAAGGCTGGAGGAATCTTTCAAACCCATCATATGTGAAAGGTATTGATGCAAAACCACAGACGCAACGCCTCTTGAGGAGACCATTGTGGAGAAATTGCGCCGTTTAAATACCTGAGGCACTCAGTGAATACGAATACAATCATGGTTGTCAATTGCACCACCAAAGTCATTATGCCAGACATGGTTGTAACAATACACAAGACACACGACATGGGGGCTAGAGGGAGGAGACCATACTAGTTGCCGAATCACGGACAAAAAGTACTACGCCACAATTCCTTAGCTCCAGGATAGCTTCCGAGAGCTCAACAGAGGGACAAGAGGACATAACTGGACTAGGCCGAAGAGTGGCTTCGTCACATATGCAGCTACTAGATCGAGGGAAACCTCGCTCAATGTAGATCTCCTTAAAACGTCCGAAACCGAGCAATAAAATACCAGAAACCAGATGGAGCCAGAAAATCTTGGGAACCACAATATCAGCAGTGAGAGTTGCATACAAAAGGGTTGTACGGCGACAGACCAGAGAACGAGGAACAATAGATATTACAACAAGATCATTGTCATGGATTGATATGATTGTCCAATTTTTTGTGAGCCGGGTTTTGCCGTTATTTGACCATGATGTTGTTAGAAACTTTTGCATTGATGACTTTATTATTAACGTTAATTGTCCTTTCTCCGAATAGCCCAGAGCTTGTGTTCAATACTCCAACTCTATTGTCTGCTCTTATAATTCTCGAGTCTTGCTATGCTTTGCTCTTTCGTGAGCTCAAATTGCGAGGTCTCCGGGCTCTCCCACTAGATAAGCGCGAAGTATGACATTCCTGATCTTCTAATCGACAATTACAATAGGGATTCAATATCCAGCGGTAATCGGCTTCCTTTTATGGTGCGAAGCCATGACGCTGGGTAATAATGACCCGTCTAGACCAGGAGTTCAATTTTTAGTTTGGAATCACCAATCAATCTCACAGGATGGATTCTTTAGACGCTCGACAGTCGCCATAAAAACGAGAGAACCCATGTGCTGTGCGCACCTTGTCCTAGTTCCAACCACACGATTAGCAGCGCTATTGCCACCGATGTCCTCCGCTACCACCAAGCTCCCCAAAGATCAAGAAATCCAGGATCAGTTGATGAGGTCTATGGTTTGTATGTAGATTTACAAAGGAAACAACTGTCCTAGACTATGATTGACTCATGATCATTACAGTTGATGCATCAGATGCAGATGTCGTGCTCAAGTCAAGCGACGATGTTCTATTTCGCATTCATCGCAAGAACTTGGAGGCCCACGCAGCAGGATTTCCCCCGCCTGAATTCAGTACTGATGAAAAGGTCGTGTGTCTGTCCGAGGATGCATCGACGCTTGAAAACCTGTTCCCGTTCATATATCCTCGACGTTGTCCCGACATTGAGACTCTGCCAATCGAAGACCTCTTGCAATTGGCAGAAGCTGCTGAAAAGTACCAAGTTTTTGGCGTGATGCATATTTGCAAGGCTCGCATAATGTAAGTTGTGTCTCTCAGATAGTATGATGAACACAAATTGACCTCTATGCAACAAGACAACTGGTATCCCAATACCCAGCTGAAATTCTTAACTATGCTTTCATGCACGACTATCCTGAAGTCGTGGAATTAGTGTTGCCTCATCTCTTGGATGTCCCTCTTGACCAAGCCGCGATGATTATTATCCCAAAGCTCATCGTTCCCTGGGTACTTCATCATATATGTATCTTGGAATTCACTGACGTACCTTCTGGCATAGATTCGATATCGGGAAGCTTGGAGTCGTGCGTATTGCAAAGTGGTGGCAGGTTGCCCCCATTGCTCTACCTTCATCCCGCTGACAATAGGAAGCCAAGTTTGGGTGGGGTTGGGTGATAAGCGTTCTCCTAAGTCCATCTCTGGAGCCCTTCAAGCAGCGAAAAATGAGATGACGGAATGTAGAACTTATAGACATTCATTCACATATACGGGAACAAACATCAATGTCGACAGCGTTAGCCAAGGAGTACCAAAGTTTGCTAGTTTCTTATAACTCGCAACATCTTTCATTTCTACCAACATAAATAACTACGTGCATGTCTTAGTACCCCCCTCAAAAAGATCTCTCAACATGTTCCGATGCACTTCCAAGATGAAGTAGCCATCTCGCTGTATTGTGACAGATTGAATTACGCATGCAGAATTTGACGAATGTTGCAAGGCGTCACTACGAAACATCAGGTATAAGTGGACAACGACAGCGGGAAGAATCACAATCGCGTCGACCGCCTGATATGAACACCCACGACGACACCTGAGAATTGCACGAGAAAAAGAAAAGAACCCGTGGATGGATCAACCTGGCAAGGAGAGACTTGGAATGATCATGGACGCCTCGCTCAGGCTTGTGGAAGCAGCCACAGACCCTTATAAGCACGAAGGCATCTTATGCTCCATACAAAGCCCACATACCATTCGGAGTACGTAGTATGGTTCTTCCAACTCAAAGTTGAAACCGACACCAATCTTAAACTCAACCTTTCAAAAACTCCCGCTCTCTTTCCACGGAAAAGAAAAAGAAGAAACAAAAGTTACCTCGTACTCGAAAGTCCAATCACTACCCGACACAGCACGCAAAGCCCGGGCGGGAGATCATTGCAAGGGAGGGGGGCATCGACAGACGAGCTCATGATCGGTGCGTGTGGGACCCTTTGGGAGTTTTTAGAGGTTGAGATTAACCTCGCCAGGTGCGTGTGGTACCCTTTGGGAGTTTTTAGAGGTTGAGATTAACCTCGCCATTAATTAGTCATTCAATGAATTGAATTTCAACTGCCGGAAAGGGATACGCTATTTACTGGGGGGTAGCTATTAAGCTACTCCTACACATACACGAAACCCTCCTCCCACTTTACGGAACCCCACCACCATTCCATTCATTACGTACCACACACACGCATACCAAGACCCCCAAAACACCAAGACGACGACATACGCAAGCAAATCCAAAAAAAAAAAAAGAACAAGGGAGCGTGGGGAGGTGTCTCGACAAACAAGACGCGTATTCAAGGAAACAAGGATATAACTACATATACACAAACGCTTAAGCGTAGGATATAAATATACGCGCTGCGGGTTGGGTAAAAAGACGCGCGACTAGCCGAATTCAATCGTAATCATGTCGAGCACCAGCGTGCGGGTAGAACGTAGAAAGGAAAGAAAAAGAAAAACAAGAAACAGCAGAAAAGGGGATAAAACAACACCCCGTGCGTCGCCTGGACAGAGGGCGTCAAGGACATTTAACGAACAACAACAACAAAAAAATTCGTGCGCGTCTCGTGGTGGGTATAAATCGTGTGTGGTCTCTATGAGTACGTCGGGTACGGGTATGATGGGTTGTACACGTCGTCGTCCCATGAATCTGTAGAAGCAGTCAGCTCTGAGCGCCAGTGCAGAGGGGAACGCGATCGATCGATCGACCTTGTGGTTGGGGCGGCGCCTCCAATCACCGGTCGGTCAGGGTCATCCCAAGCCCGAGCAAAAAAGGCATGTAGAAAGAGGGGAGCGTACGTACCTTCGGTGATACTCCGCCAGGCAAAGAAGAGCACGACAATAGCGGCAGTTTCCAATACGGTGGCGAGGAAAGAGCCGTCTATCCGCTGATGGGATGCCTGTGCGGGGTGGTTGTTAGGTAACAAGGGAGCAATAGGGAAGGGGCGTACCGTGCATAGTACGCGGCCCAAGAGGAACCATGCGAGCTGGCTGAGAACAAAGAGGAGCGCGGCGAGAGCGTAGAAGAACATGGGGCGGTACTCGCGCAGGACCTTGATGACGATGTATGACATGAGCGCGAGGTAGAGCACGGCGCAGACCAGGGGCCATATCGAGAGGACGACGAAGAGGGATATGCTCCGCAGGGACTCGGGCGGGTTGGCCGGGCCGCCGATGGCGGTCGTCGCGCCCAGCGCGGTATCGAGGGAGAGGTATGTTCCGAGCGCAAAGAGCAAGACTGAGAAGATGTAGTAAGGCTATGTGTGTGTGGTCAGCGCAGGGAGAGTGTCGAGTGTGGCACGTACGACGAGACTGCTCAAAGTGCCGTCCTCGACGACCTGCGTCGCGACGAGGGCGTTGGCGAGGAGACCCCAGAAGAAGGCGACCACGAAGCCAGCGTGTATGGCGGTGAGGACGACGAGGGCGGTGCTGCCCTGCTTGAGGAAGGAGCCGGTGGTGATGGCGTTGAGCGGGAGGGTGATGGCGTAGACCTGGAGGAGAGACCTGAGCTCGATGCGGCCGACGGCGGCGCGGCGCCTGTGGACGAGCCAGACGAGGACGAGAGTGGCGATGAAGGAGATGGCGCAGGCGATGTAGTTGGCGATGTTGCCGAGATGGGGCGCGGGCTGGGCAGAGTCGGTGGAGAACGTGGGCGCGATGGAGCACTTCGGGTTGACGCCGACGCCGGCGGTCTCTGGGCTAGCAGAGGCGGCGTGGAGGACAGCGGCGTTGCCGGTCCGGACGAGCTGGCGGTAGAAGAGGTTGCACCATGGATAGGACGGCACAGACGAACACAGCGGCGCAAAGTCCCCAAACCGGGTCATCGTCAGCGCAAGAGCGTTGTTGTTTTTTGCCCACGTGCGTCGCGACTGATAACATCACTCGTGTCGATCCATGACGCCCCAGCACCGCCTCACCCAGCACCACGTGCGCCAAATGCGAGACTATGAAGACGTAAAAGCCCGCGAATCGCGCCAAGACTCCTCAGCCGACCCTTTCGTGTATTACCACAAACCTATCGTCTTCGATGCCGCTGATCATCGCTAGTCCAAACGTGTGCCGCAATGCATGAGACAAAGCATCATTAATCAACCCCGTAAGCCCGCCGCCCGAACACACGATATCCAACGTCGACACGCTGCTCCCTCCGTCCAAAGCACTACAACGCTACGCTCATCTCCGCTCCAGGGTTCCGACTCTTGATGTTTGCCGGTGTTGTTGTAGACTACCTCTTTGGTCGTGTCGCTCGTTCTTTCCCTCAACACTGAAAAACCGCTTGCGATGCCGCTGGTATGCACTCTCTCAGTTACTCAATCGTCAAAGTCACACATCCTGAAGCGAGACAGCTGTTTCCAGTTCAAATCTCGCCCACGTTCGCGCGATTATGACTCGGACTCGCATTTCAAGTTATCCAATCTACGCATGGTTTTTCTGAGTGTGATCGCATGACGTGTACCTCGAGATAAAATTAAAATACACGATACAACGCAACCTCGAAGCCCTGGAGCCTGAAGCAGAGAATCATTAATCGACCCCGAGGGCCCGGTGCCCGAACACGCACGATATCCGACGGCGGTATCCTGTGCCTCGCCTTCGTGCTTCGTGCTCTCAACAGGTACACTACGTAGTTGGTTTAGTTAGAGCAACCAAACCTTACGCGCCCATGTATCTGCGGACCTTTTGGACTACGAACCTGAACTGGTCTCTTTGTACGCATCACTCTGGATGCTGTGCCTCCGTCGTCAACACGCTGCTGCACTCTCCTTCCAACACACCGACGCCGCCCTCATCTGTGCTGCAGAAGCATCGCATCCCTCCCTCTGTACTTCTTATATCAAACCGTACAGGCGGTGCAGCGTTGCCATAGATCACATACCCGGGTACGCTTTCAAGGAGGTCCACTTTTTTGACTGTGGGTGTCGGAGTCGTTTCTTTCAGTTTCCGTACCAAAACATCCGCAGTACTGCCAAGTTCAAGCTCACATGCATTGTCATCCTTCGTTTGATACCCGGACCATGTACATTCATTTACCCTACCTCCTCGTCACTCCCACGCTGTTCACTCTCCTATCTTCGACATGTACCTTATCGTGCGCAACTCAGTGTATTTCGAACGCAAGATTTCCCCACGTGGGCTTTGATGCTACCCCATCTGCCCTTTTCGTTAGTTTTCTCTTAGGTCTATCGTGACTTGTCCTTACGGGCATCGTCATAGCTATCCCCCGATAGCGTAGGTAGATAATATAGTAACAGGAAGACCGGCTCTTCGTTTCTGTCGTCATTCTACACCGACCAGCTCTCGTGACCTTTCAACGACCACAGGTATCTACGTATCTCTGAAGCTTGATGTTTAATGTTTGCCGATGGAGCTGTTGGCGGCTACATCAAAATTCGTTATCTACCAACTACGTTCCAAATGCCGGCACATGGCTGAGTACTCTATCCAGCATCGCTCTGGTCCCACGCCTGTCGATCCTGATGTGTTTGCATGGTACCTCCAGGTCCTCATATGCACTCAGCACCGCTTCACACGACCGCTTCTCCCCCAGCCGCCACATTCGCCCAGACATTTGCTCAGTCAGGTTGTCTGCGCACCCATATATGCATTGCGGGTCGAACAAAGTCCAGATGAAGTCTAACACCACATCGTTCCAGCGCTGCGCTGCCTGAAGATCGCCTGCCCAGGCGGCGTTAGCCAACAGTAAGACGAGACGAGCCACGAATCCCATACCCAGGGAACAATCAAGTTCTCCGCCAGCCCTTGCACCACACATTCCATCGGCATATCAAGCGTGCAGGGCGCCGCTTTACGTGCCAGATCCATGTACCCATGTTTCATGGCATGGTTCAGAACCTCGACAGCGTGCTGCGGAAGCCCATGCCTACTCGGCCGCTTGAACAACGCGCCGCGGCGAGTAGAAAAAAATACACGACTCACTCCATGCACATGTTACATATATTGATTGACAGCTGCAAATACCTGGTACTTCTCCGCCGCCTCTGCCACCGCCGCCAGGAGCGCGAACGGCGTCTTCCGCAGTGTGGGGTGGTCCCGGGGGTACACGAACCGGAACAACAGCTCCAGCGTCTCCGCGTTCGCGCTGAGCGGCACGACCTCTTCGTCCCCACCAGGCGCGGTGAACTCGGCCGGCGGAAACCCGCCCGTGGACGTCTCGAGGTTCTTGCGATGGATCCTGAATAGCACGTTGTCGCTCGATCTGAACGTGATGTCTGCGTCGCTTGCACAGACTGCAGGCGGGCCCCGTTTTTAAAATTCTGGACTCTTTTTGAGTAACTCGACAACTCACATATCGTGGATCTCGTCTGCGGCTGCTGGGAGTCTGGTTGTGACAAGTCCGCCATCGCGGTGATCGGTCTCGTATTCAAGGTTTTGTTGGGATCTGACTGTAGCAGCAAGTTACACGCAGCGGCTGAAGACAGACACGAAGTACGTTAAAGATCAACTAGTGTCGTTGAGTTGAATTATATTGTGTAACGTAAAGAATACCATACCTACTGTCGTTGAGTTAAACTTCAGAATGAAGAAAACCAACGACACTGTAGGCGTTCAACACTGACTTGATTGAGTTCAAAACCCAACCTGAACAAAGTAAGTAGGTTCAATATGACGAGTCGAAAAGGAGGTATAAAATCAAGAGGTACAATAAGAGGTTATGGTCTGGTCATGACATAGTTTCATTTATTAGGGTTTATGTTTCAGATTATGCAAGACGCGCCGTAAACAGAATCGGGGATGATGGAAAAATACTAACAACAGGTCCTAACCAAGGGGAAGAAAAAGACTAAAGCCCCGGGGGTGCTTCGAGCTTCAAGTTCCAACCTCCCACTCGAGGATCAAAACGTGAACCAAGACGTAAAACTGGTGGACCACGCTAAGGACAATTGTTGGTTGACCCTTTCGTTCCACGATTGTCCCATGCGGCTGTATTCATGGTGTGTAAATGGCTGAACGAGTAGTCACCCGCATTGGCAGCAAAGATGGAAAGACATGAGAGGTACGAAAGAAACCCTTAACCTGTGACTAATCCGTGATAACATATTTAGATTTGGAGGGGGAAGTCCCTAACTTTTGGGGGTGTTCACAAATTGCAAATACGTAGAATCATTACCCTCGCGCCAAGGGTTCCGTCCATCCCCATCTTTCTCCCCGAGGATTGATCATCTAGCGCCAACGCTTCTGTCCGTAATCTGCTGAAGCCTGATGCACCCCTTGTCAACCAAGTTGTGCCACAAGTACCCCAGAACACCGTATTAACAAATATCCTTTCCTCATGATGTAACCGATGTAGATAACATAACGTTCAGAGCCTCAACCGTGTGTCCAGTGATTGATCGAACACGGGAACCCGAAATCCACGAGAAAAAGCAGCGCTGGAGCAGAAAATTGATTCCGAGGGCCTGGTGCACAAATGGTTGAACTCGCACTACGTCAAACGACGATATCCCTGCGCCTTATGCTATCAACAGACCAAGTAAACAGTCTTACGGGCCCGGGCATAATTTTGCACAACGCATGGTTGAAGTGCTGCAGACCTTTTGGGACGCCCACCATGTCCTTTGCTTGATTGTACACTTTGATAAATGACTCCAGTCTTTTCTGGTAACATGGATCGTAATCATCCAGAGTCGCTTGAGAGTCGCCCGTGCCAGAAAGTCGTCGACCCGCATCACGATGCACCTCACATCATCCCTCCCTCCTTGCAATGCACTGCAATGCCGCCCTTATCCGCGCGCGGGCCCTGCGATCCAGAGGCGTGTCATGTTCTCCCTCTGTATCTCTATCTGACTGTACTGGCGCAGCAGAGATCCAGTTCGCGATAAATCCTACAAAGGTCACATACCCGGGCTTTTCGTAATTCGTGCGCTGCCAAGAAGATCTACTGGCTCGTATGTGCGTTGTCACTTCAGCTCTCGGAGTTGTTTCTCCCAGTCTCTGTGCCAAGACGTCGACTCGAGGACACAGTGCTGCAAGCTAAAGCTAAATATCACTTCTCGGTCTCTTCGTTGTATCCTTCGCTTTATACCCGGACCAACGCTACAGGAAGAACGGATCTTCGTTTCTGTTCGTTCTGTCGTCATCCTACACTGCTATCACTCGTTCACCTAGCCGGAAATCTCGCGCATTTTCCAAGTGGAAGCCACATCCCTCTCCGTCCTCGTCTCCCACTCTCTCCGAGTCCCTCTCACATTCTTCTTCGTCGTCCTGCTCGTATTCGCATCCTCTGGCGCTTCACTCGACCCCCCAGAACGAGGCGAGCTGCTGCCACAAAGCTCCCTCAAGCTCTCCACCAGCCGTTCTCCACTCGCACTCGCACTCGCATCTAACCTATGCCGTCCCAATGACCCCGGGAAGGACGTGTGGCTGCATTTGAGGCGGCTGTGAGTCGGAGAGGACGTGGGCAGGGGGGATGTAAATGATACGTCTCTGGAGCGAGTGGGAGGCGTTTTGATGCGGGAAGATGAACTGCCCCGCGTAATCAGCGTTAGCCTCACCTCCAACGCAGACAGAGATTATGCTCGCCGTCATGCAGCGTATCGAGGCCGGAATTTCCAACTTGGGCCAAGACCCACCCGCACTCCATCAGCGTGCGGCACCGCAGTCCAAGCCCCGCAGCACACACTCCTACTCCTGTGCCAGCGTTACCTTGCATGCCTGCAGCTCTGTCTGCGCCGCCCCGAGCTTTGACAATGCGGGTACGTGTATGGAGGGCACGTGGGTTGATGATGACGACGACAAGCCTGACGAGAGCAAGTGCGTCGATACCGAGCTGCTGGGCACTGGGATGACTGGACATGGACATTCTTCAACGCCTTTATAAGTCTTGCTTCTCTGTATTATGTATAATTCAAGTATACAGCCCGAGTGCGGACGCACGCACAGGATCTCCCGTTCGTGTACAACGACACCCAAATCACCCTCAAGGTTTTTAATCCTCGTGGGGTGCTCCCGCACTTGTCCACCGGCTCCGTGTAACGCCCCCTCGGCGTGCACGCCGCAGCGTACACCGAGAACGCGTGCGACGGCAATTGCAGTGACCTGGATTGACTTTGCACAGTCTTTCTCGAGCGCGACCAGGTTCGTTAGTAGAGTGAGTCGGCTGACATGGAATTGGAAACAATATCACAGAGTCGCGAGACGCAATGGTTGACGTGATACAGCAAAGGACTTGATCATCATCTTATGTGGTTTAAGCGTCGGGCTATGTACGTAGCAAGATTTCTTCCCCTCTGACGCTACTCGGCACACATTATTGATGAATCACGAAGAAGGCTTCTTGCTACACCTCCTGAGCTCCACTAGTACAATATAATCGGTTTCTCATCAAGATTAGGTCCTATGATTGATGGCTTGCCTGTCGCAATCGATCGACATGTATTGAGTAACTGTAATTTTCGCAAGTGACCCTTGGTTTATCATGTTGCCCGAGACACCACAAACAACGAAAAAAATGGTGCCGCAGTTTGAGCCGTGGGTATGAGTGATCCTGCAAGCTACCATGTGAGCAACACAACAAATGTGTCCTAAATCTTGGGTGATGGAACACGTCTTCTTTGAAACGATTACCTATGTCACTTTGAAACCAATGATTCTGATCATCTTGAGTCAGATAAATTTGCCTGGTTCACATATCAAAATGAATATAAAACCCACATCCATCCAGACAGTGGAAATAATTCTCTTTCCCTCTATCACTGTGCCAGACGGTGGTTCATTACATTGTCAACTAGTTTCGCTTATTATGACTCCTGAAGAACGGAAAATCATCCAAGACTTTGGACAGAGCGTACTGGAGAACTGGATTGTTGGTCCAGCAGTTTTAACATTTTTCTATGGTCTACTCTTTCTCCATCATAACACCAAATGCTGACTTCTCTACAGGTTTATTGATGCCAATTATAGTCATTATTGCTTGCCAGTATGATGTGTGTCAATAAAAGCCTTTACATTTAGCCTGACCTCCACTTTTAATCAGGCGTCCAGCACAAACGTGGTTTGCCAGATGCCAACTAACAGTCATTTGTTTGGGAATTGTCGCATTCAGCGGAGAGACGCTGATAAATATTGCAAGTGCAATTGCTGGATATAATTTTTTTCGAGACAACATTACATCTCTTTCTCAACGTCTTGATCATCTCAATGAATCTCTGGTAAAGCATGATATAGCAATAAACTGGCTCACCTTTGCTTTTGTGAGTGTTCTACCTTAAAATGAATTCCACAATCTAGAACACTGATGTAGCCGGTCATTAATGATGCCTTCATCATATGGCGTGCTTGGATCATCTTTCAAAAACGTTGGGCACTGTGTCTTTCTATAACACTCTGCCTCTGTACACTTGGTGTGTCACATTTACAGTAATTAATCAATACATGTTCAGAACATATACAGTTTACACATGTGTCTTTTTGTCACTTTACTCAAATCCTAATATCTTGCTGGCTGCTCTTGAATCTAAGAGCAAAATTTTCAATATCTTAGATACCACAGCTCTCATTTTGTCATTTTTGACCAACTCTATTGCAACATTTTTCATTGCCTGGACATTATGGTATAGTACACTCTTCATCATTTTTCTACCATATAAAAACTTTTTGGATGACAGGAAACATGTGAAATTCTTGCAAAACAACCTTGATAGTCAACAGCGCCAGTCATTCAAATTATGGCAAATTCTATACCTCTTGGCAGATGCAGGTGCTCTTTATGCTATTTTTCAGGTGTGTCTAAAAGGTCAATTGGTTTAGAAAAGACTTGATAACTGGGATTTCAGCTTTTAAATTTTATCATGTTTATTTCAGTCAGTCCCAATCAAGTTGCAGAAACATTTGCCTTCGCTGTAATTGATATTATGTATGTTTCTGTTTCGGTATGTACTTTTCTTTTTCTATCATTTTTGACATGTTCATTGTCTGCAGGCTGTCTATCCAGCATTGACAATTGCCCTCATCCATGGGCCATTTTCAATTGCAGGGATAAATGACAATGTACAATCACTTCAAATGTCTTTGCATAGTGCTTAATTGGATATCATTCTGCAGTATACCAATCTATGTAGTTGTCAGTAAAAAGCGCTCAGAATAAGCAAGAAAAAGTAAGATACCTAGAGGGCACTTGGACCGTCACCACGGTCAGGGAAAAGGTGGGACTTCCCATCATGGGGTAATATTCAATTTCAAATATGTATGATAAGTACTCATTGTACTTTGTGTTCTTATCACTTGTGAAACTTCACTAGATCTTGTAACCGCCATGCTTGCAATGGCTCATACACGATAATTGACACCAACTCCGGCAGTGTCTGGGCTAGCAGATGCGTCGTGGAGGACTGCGGCATTGCCGGTCCGGATGAGCTGGCGGTAGAAGAGGTTGCACCATGGATACGAGGGCACGGACGAACACAGCCGCGCAAAGCTGCCAAACCTGTTGTTGTTTTTGGGCCCACGTGCTTCTTGTTCGCGACTGATAAGATCAAAATTCGTTATCTACGTCCCAAATGCCGGCACCCGGCCGAGTACTGCATCCAGCCTCGCTCTGATATTTCTCGTGTCGATCTTGACGTGAGTGCATTGTGGCTTCAGGCCCGCATACGCACTCAGCACCGCCTCACACGATCGCTTCTCTCCCAGCTTCTGCCACATGTCCCCAATTAGTCCCCCGCTGCTTGAACACCACGTGCATGCCCTCGCCCCCTTTATCGGACTCCAGATGAAATTCAACACAGCATTGCTCCACCGCTGCCTGAAGATCACCTACCCAGGCGGCGTTAGCCAACGGTAAGGATGAGCCACGAATCCCCATACCCAGGGAACAACCAAGTCCTCCGCCAGCCCTTGCACCACATATTCCATCGGCATATCAAGCACGTCAGGCACCACTGCCTGCACCAGATCCATATACCTATGTTTCATGGCATAATTCAGAACCTGGACAGCGTGCTGCGGAAGCGCCTGTCTACTCAAGCGCTTAACTGAAAAGTAGAAAAAGAACCAGCCACTCACTCCATGCGCGTATAGCATATATTGACAGCCGCGAATACCTGGTACTTCTCCGCCGCCTCTGCCACCGCCGCCAGGAGCGCGAACGGCGTCTCCCGCAGCGTGGGGTGGTACCGGGGGTACACGAACTGGAACAGCAGCTCCAGCGTCTCCGCGTTCTCGCTGAGCGGCACGACCTCTTCGTCCCCACCGGGCTCGGTGAACTCGGCCGGCGGAAACCCGCCCGTGGACGTCTCGAGGTTCTTGCGATGGATCCTGAAGAGCACGTTGTCGCTCGATCTGAACGTGATGTCTGCGTTGCTTGCGCAGACTATAGGCGGGCCCCGTTTTAGAGTTCTGGGCTCCTTTTTGGGTAACTCGACAACTCACAGATCGTGGATCTTGTCTGCGGCTGCAGGGAGTCTCGTTGTACAGACAAATCCACCATCGCGGTGATCGATGTTGTATTTATTCAAGTGTTATGGTATAGTTTCACTGTTAGGGATTCAGATGATGCAAGGTTCAAAGTAGACGCTGTGAACTGATCGGGATTATAGAAAAAGATTATCGCAACCGGCCCTAAAAAGAAAAAAAAAGCCTAAAGCTTCGAGCTCCCACTACTCGAGGGAACAAAACGTGAATCAAGACGTAAAATTGTGCATCACGCCAAGGACAATTCGGCCGACCCTTTCGTCCCATGTTGCTGCATGCAGCTGTACTCATGGCTGAACAAGTAGTCACCCGCATTGGCAGCAAAGCCAGGAAAGACTTGAGAGATAAAACTCTTAGATGTGACTGATTGTGACGGACCATGACAGATTATGCATTATTTTCCCTTGCTAAGTACTTTATTGTGGATCTATTGTTTTGAGGGGTTTTCATCCTTGCACCAAGGTTCCATCCATCCCGATAAATCATCCAACCTAGGTACACAGCAGATGCGCCCCAAACCAAGTTTTCCGGCGAGAAAGTAGCGCCTGCAGCGGAATATCAATTCCGGAGGCCTGGCGCCTGAACACGTACCACGTCAACCGAGGAGATATCCTGCATAGTTAGACCAACAAGCAGCCTTACGGGCCCGAGCATAATTTCGTCGCAAGAACGCAACGCATGGGTTGAAGTGCCGCGAACTCTTTTGGACTACGAACATAAGCACCCAGTGTGCAGGCCAATCTCACCTCCAAGTCGCCCCCGCATCACCAACGCGATGTACCTCGTATCATCCCTTGCAACGCACTGTGATTCCGCCCAATGTTTCAGATTTTACCTTCTGACCGTACTAGCGGCACAGCAGAGATCCTTGCAATAAATTCTACGGAGGCTCCTCGTAATTCGTCGGGATCTTTGCTCGTATGACTTTCGCTCTCGGATCCGTTTCTCAGTCTCTGTGCCAAGACGTCGACTAGAGGATGCAGTGCTACAAGCTCATTCTCACATATTGTTCTGAGCGCTTGATACCAGTGCTCCAGGAAAGACGGTTTTCCTTGTTTCTATCACACTGGTTAGTCATGCTTCACCGCTATCGCTTGAAACCGTTTTCCTAACTTACCAGGTCGTGTAAGCTTTGGACGACTGCGGCGTGTATTCGCGTATCTCGAGCACCGACTCATCATAACGAAGAAGCTTTCGCTTCCATCTTTACGTATAGAGCTTTTTTTCCCTGAACGTTGAAAACTGTTTTCGATGGCGCTGGCTTACAGTCGATCATCAGATTTTCTGGAATGTGTCCGCGAAGTATGCGCACCCTGAAGCGAGAAAGCTAGTTAAAACTTGCTTGCGATTGTTGTTCCAATTGAAGAGTCTTTTGCTCGTGATAGTTTTCCTACTTACTTTACTCATTCTCTTCGGCAATTGCACCAGGATTTAACCGAGTACGTTGTCAGAGTGACGGAGTGACTCAAGTGGCTTCTGCATGGTTTCACTACAAACTACAGCTCGGTCACTCAAGTTGGGAACCGCCTCTGGAATTGGAACTCAACATCGAAACCACGCTGGTCAACCGCGGCGCTGGCCTTCAAGACCTTTGAACATTCCATCCTAAACGTACCTTGTCAGTCACACGGAGAAGCTTTGGACCTCTCATACGATCATGAATCAAAAGGAGTTATGTACCTTCCGAGTCATTTGATGAGGGTGGAGCTGAAACACGTATGATGTAATTTTAGCGGTACATTTTCGGGAGAGGCACGGTGACAGATTTTTCCAGAATATGCGTCGGCTATGCCTCACTCCGCCTTCTTTGGTGCGTTTTCCACGTGGGCAGGGTTGTTTTCCTTATGATATGGCAGCTGATCATTTTTGTTTGTGATTAGTACGATAACTCATTATATAGCTTCTACACTTGGCATTCTACGAATGCTTTGAAGGTGTTCAATCTTTTGGGTCAACCAGACTTCATAAACTGCGCACCTGTTCACATTATTGTAATAATTTCTCAGATTCAGAAGTTTCTGGCATGTAGTAGGTTCGCCTTTGTAAGGTATATGTGCTTTTCTGTATCTCTCATTATTGGCGCTAGTAATTGGGCGGCGATACTTGCACCATTAACAGTCAGAAAACCGTAAAGAAAAACGGAAGCAGGAAGAAGTTACCATGACTCTCCGTTCAAGGAGACTTTTAATAACTTCAATTTCCTATGGGAAGGGATTAACAACACATTCATGGGCAGTACTAAATCACGCATACCGCAATGTCTCTCA
>QLOM01007532.1:0-16541 GCA_003313785.1 Termitomyces sp. MG148
TCACCTTCCACAGTAGCTAGGTACCGTTTACCCTTGACAGTACTTAGCGACTTTTGGGCGTCATCACCGTAATGCCCAATTCACCGACTTTCATGGACATTTCGCGTTCAGCGAGAATGGGCAGTGATTCCATACGATACAAGCCATATGACATTACAGGTCGCACCCCCCGTCAACGACATTTGCAAGAGATAGTCGCTGGTGATCACGCTGCGTCGGGCACTGGTCACGATCACACACCGGAGGTCCCTGGTGTCAGATCACACGCTGGAGGTCGGGTCATAACAACGGCCGAGCAAGATCGCATAGACTTGGTTGTCGCAAGCGCCTGGACTACATCTACGGCAGGACGCTATTCTTCCTCAGTCCGCCAGTTTCTTCACTTTTGTAGTTCGCGCGGGATCTCTTCGGCTGATGCGCTTCCAGTTCCGGAGGATCTCCTCTGTTTATACGCTGCATCAATGGCGGGTATAAATGCAGGCTCGACAGCATCCAACAAAATCTCCGCTCTGCGAGCCTGGCACATACAGAATAATCTCCCGTGGGCCGGTGGCTCTCGACTCAAGTACGTTCTTAAAGGGATAGAGAATCTGCGCCCTCCGGATTCAATCCAGCAGGAAAAACCCCCAGTGTCCTTGGACATGTTGCGTACTGTGAAAAGTGCTTTGGATTTGCAAGACCCTTTTGACGCATGTGTGTGGGCGGTCGCGTCGGTGGCTCTCTGGTCTCAACTACGGATGGGTGAGATTCTGCCAAGGACGGAAAGAACAGCGGACACTGCCTTGATCCCGTGCTGGTCGAACTTCGGTCTGCCCAACAATGTGGGCTCGCGAACGCTGTTCTTGCCCCGAACTAAGAGAGGTGGTCGAAAGGGCGAGACCGTCATAATCAGCAGACAGGACTGCCTGTCTGACCCTATTTCTGCACTCGCAAATCACGCGAAAATCAACAACGTGGACTTGGCCGATCCTATTGCATCTTACACGGCAAAAGATGGGAAGAAGGTTAACTTGGTACTGAGGAAGCTACTGTCCAGGATCAATCCGATCCTGATTCGCTGTGGCTTCAGTTCCATCAGTGGACACTGCTTTCGTATCGGTGGAACTACATCCCTCTTGTTGCAGGGCGTACCACCCGACATTGTGAGAATGCTCGGCAGATGGAGTTCGGACTCCTTCCTGCGCTACTGGCGTTCGCTGGAATTGATAGCGCCGATGTACGTTGAACTGCTGAGACCCATTATGTCTCATTTAGACCGCTAGCCGTTGGGTGGGGTAGAGGTGTCTCCTTCGCATCGGGGATGCTTCGCACGGCTCCCAGCTGTGGGGGTTTGCGGTGATTGGATACCGCACTGCAGACTGTAACCCTATTCACCTCCCCGGTCGCGTCGTCGACCTACACCCAACGAAGAGACTCAGTGTATAGTGAGAATAAATATATAAATATTTGGTTTCTAATTAGGGAACACGCATAACACAGGACGAAATGGCGTCTATAAGGAAGGAGGCACGGGGGGAATGAGAGACGTATTTCGGACGTGATGCACGTGACCGATAAGCTACTCTCTATCGATACACCATTAGAACAATCGCGTGTGTCGAAGTGTATCGTTATATTGTCTTCGAGTAGCTCTTTTGGCCCACCCACCCGCTCCTTTGATTGTTAGTTTGCTCCTTCGGTACTTAGTTTCTCGCGCACTCAGTTTCGTGGAATGGGGGTTTGCGGTGATTGGATACCGCACTGCAGACTGTAACCCTATTCACCTCCCCGGTCGCGTCGTCGACCTACACCCAACGAAGAGACTCAGTGTATAGTGAGAATAAATATATAAATATTTGGTTTCTAATTAGGGAACACGCATAACACAGGACGAAATTTGTTTATATAAGCCGCACTACAGGGCTATGGGGTTTGTACTTTACACCTGTTATGTATAGGTTAGGTTAGGTTAGGTTTGAATACCCATGAACGACCGGGGCCCGTACTACATACATGTAGTCGCGTACCAAGTATGCTACGGACATTCCCCCCTTTCGAGTGCTATGAGAACCGGTCCTACTGCTGCTTTTCCAAATTTGCTCGCTATCGATAGTATGAATTCAGAAAATTTTCCTCTTAGTGTAGGTAATAAAAACTTAAAGTTAGAAGCAGCGTAAGAGGGTTGTCGCACACTGCCCAGAAAGGAATGCGAACGCTGTCCTTGAATTCTGCCAATTCCGTTTTACTTTGGTGATGTGAGATATTAAAGATAGAAACGTGCAGTTGAGATGCATTGCCGTAAGAGAGCTACTGAACATTGGGGCCCATAGGAGGAGTAACAGGTATGGCAGTATCAAAGATTGTAAATATGTTGTATACCCATTTTGCCACCACTTTCATAGACTTTTCTGAGGACAATAGTTTCCCAAGAAATTCATACGGATGTTCCTTTCCCCACAGATAATGCAGGGGCGGATCCAACCGTTCCAGGGAGGCTTTAAAAGCATTGCGGGAGGCAATAATATCTTGTGACTCTCCACAGATGAGCAATGCATGTTTTTCATCCTCTATGTCCTTCCTACAGAAACGACACAACCTCCACTCCCTTGGTACAGGCTGCGATATCGATCAGTGTGTTGCAGATTCTCAATTGTGAGGTCATGGTTCAAGACCATAAGTTTAGTCAGCGCTTTTCGATGGGCCAGAGTAGGAATGTTCAAGTAAGTACAAAATTCAAGGATGTTCATACTGCCCTTGGACAAGGACCACCATCATCCTCATGGTGGCCCAGTGTCTAGCCTCTTCGTGGTCCAAGAGACCAGTACCCAAAATGGGGAAGCCAATAGATGCCCTCTTACTTTGCTGGAAGAGGTTAACCAACACGAGTCAGTGTCCCCTGGATGCAGAAGTGCATACCAGCACAGTCAGCGCACAACCCCAGAAACTCTCAGCAGGGCCCCTTCACTGGGCATGATGGCTCTATGCACACAATGAGCCCTCAGTAATACCCAAACCATAGTAGGCCCTGACCTATTAGGGAAGTCACAGCCTAACAGTAATATGGTAGCACAAGCCATGTAACACCAAGGTCGAGTGGAAAAGAATGAGATCCACTTTGAATGGAATGGTTTAGTAGTACCTCCCTTGACCTTGTAGGATAATCAAATCCTTAAAGCTTAAACCAAAACACAGTATACCATCCATCCACTTGCAGGAGCCATGCCCCGAAATTTTCACCCTACCGGGAAAAAATGGGATCCCCTACCCAAAAACCAGGTCAACCCTGAATCCCATCACGCCTTGCATTGCCAACCCCAAAACACTGGCTGATCAACGTGCAGCAAAGAAAGTGAAGGTCTTGGGCCCAAACCTCAAGAACCCACAAGAAGACATCATAGCAAGTGCTACCTGAGACGTATTGGAGGTTGCAGGCCTAGATGGCAAACGAGAACTTACTAGAAAGACTCCAATGGCAATCAAGAACTTTGTTTTTCCAGACCCCTTCCAAGAGACCCCTATGGACAGGGAGGAGAACCCAGCTGCTCAGCTTTCACAGCAAAGCAACCAGCCCCACTTTCTCACTGTTAGCTCAATGACATTCACCCAGGCATGAGTACAGAGGATTGTAATTCCCTTTAAACGCTTCACTGCAAACCTGGACCAAGGCTTAGTTGATATGGTGACCCAAAACCCAAATGGATACCTTGCTATCATCCCATTTGGGGCAGGCCCAAAACTTTTTAAGGCCAACCCAACTCTCTCTGCTAAAATAATGCTCTTCCTGGAAACCCTTGCCATTGGGGCAAACAGCCTAGATGTCTTAAAAACAGTATGGAAAAACAGGCTGAGTGGCGGAAAAGACTTTGAGACACCCTGGACATTGATCTTCGCAGGTGCCAGCCCAGAGCTAAGAGAATTACTTATTTGGCAACAGATGTTCACAATCTTGCCAGAGCTCACCTTCAACGTTGTCTCCTTTAACATGGACCTCCAGTCCTGGGTGATTACAAACATTTTGGGAGGAGCAGTCAAGCCTGGGAAAGAAGCAAAGAAACTGGCTCTGGGTACACTGAAGAGGGCATTATGGGATAGCCCCAAATTTTGAGCAATCAATAACAGGATTTTGGCTGACATTGGCATTGCCAGAGGAACACGCAAACAAGCCCACCAGGCCACTACATCCTTTGACCTTACTTACATCAACTTGCATGACTTGCTAGGCAATTCGGCCCCAGTTTGGCAATTAATGGCAAGGCCTCTAATGAGCAACTATGAGCTCCATGCAAATTCCAAGCTAGAGGTATGCTGGACTAGGGTCATGGTTGGCCTCCACTACCTTGAGATGAAGAAGCAACTGGTGGAGTGCGCATGGTGTAAATTGAATGCACACCCCGCCTTTGTATGCCTGCTCCCAAAGGCAGAGGACTGGCTCAGCCTGCACTCAGACAACATTGAGAGGTTTAAGCAGAGAACAGAGACCACACGTGGTAGAGGAGGCACTGTGTCAAATGCCACTCACACTGAGAGGGGGAGAAACCCCTCCCATGGTAGAGGGAGAGCGTACGAACTATCTGGAGGTCAAGGCTTCCTAAGAGGCGCCCCTAGAATATAATTACAAAACACCCGTATCCCTACATAAGTAAAACAGTGCTTGCAAATATAAAGTGCCCCCAGGGCATGACACATGAAATACAGATTGATTTATGATAAATATACTAGTAGTATAAAGACCAGCATAGAACAGCACTCCTATCCTGGCCTGCAGTTCCCAAGTCAGAGCCTAGGAATGGGCCTAGGGCCACTCTGGCAATAAAGTGCAAACACATAAGCTTAGATCATTGGTGGGACCATGCTGGGCTATTAGCAACTCGGAACCAAAAAACACACCCATTCGTGTTGGATGGGATGAGAATACCAAACTCCGAGGAGGCCTGGCTAGTCAATCTGGAGGACACAAAAATAAGAAGCTATGAATACTCACAACTCAGATAGATTAATCAACAAACACCAAGGAATGCAAGGCATAAATGGTACATGACTCTGCCAGGCTCAAGGAAAAAGTGCTTCACCCATGGGATGCCCTCCCGAGGACAGCCCCCAGAGATTAGGAGTTGGGCAAGCAATGAGAGGTCAATGTGAAGGAGGATGGGCGAGGCCATCTTCCTCTCTACCTTCTGAGAATCAAAGGCTCGTCGCCTGGAGAGCAGTCAGCAACCCAGAAAATCCTTCAGCAATCAAAGCTGCAGAAGGAGTGCAGTCAGCACACTACCACCAAGTGGTAGAAAGGAACGGTACTCTTCTTCCTGAGCAGTCAGCAAACAAGCTGCAGTCAGCGGCTGGGCTACAGTCAGTAGACCTGGTGCAAGGTAGTGAGTCCTGCTCCAAAACCAGGTTAGTAAATGCACAACATTTGATAACACCTCAAAGGCTTAACAGATGCAATAGAGGCCCTTACACAAGAGCCTCCATAACAATTGCCTCTTTGAATATAAGGGGTTTCAAGAATGCTGGAAGCAGAAATTCCAAGTGGAACCATGTTAACCAACTGGTTTGAAAAAAAAGGATTGGCATCCTTGCAGTGCAAGAGGCTCATCTCAACATTGATTGAAGAGCCAAGATAGAGAAGCTCTTTGAAAAGAGACTGAGAATATTCAACTCAGGTGACCCCAATAACCCAAGAGCAAAAGGAGGAGTTGCCTTTGTAATAAACAAGGACCTAATAAGTGAATCAGGAGTCAAATTCAAAGAAATGATTTCAGGGAGAGTGGCCTTACTTCAAGCTAACTAGCACAAGAAGCAGAAGATCACTATCCTTAGTGTCTATGCCCCAAACATGTCCATGTCAAACTCCCTTGAGAATGTAGACTCCTGGAAACAAATGATCAAATTCCTAGACAACAATCCTAGGCTGAGGATTGACATGATGATGGGTGACTTCAACATGACCAAAAAGAAGATAGACCAAAAACCAATGAGAGAAGACCCGGAGAATGCGAGGCTCTACATGAATATCATGGGAGAGAGATTATGATTATTTGATGGCTGGAGAAATACTCACCTGGACACTAAAACTTATACATTCCTTCAGGAAGCGACACTGACACAGTTCCACCTGGACAGGATCTACGTATTGGAGAAAATAGAAAAAATGGCAAGAGAGTGAAGAATAGCCCCTACTGGAATTCCAGATACAGACCATGACTTAGTCTTGGTAAAGGTGGCACAGGAGGATGCCCCTGAAATAGGTAAAGGCCGATGGTCTATCCCTCATCACATTGTAAAAGACAAAGTCCTGAGAAGAATCATCCACAAGTCAGGCTTAGAAGTGATGGAAAAGATTGTTGCCTTACAAGGTATTAGATTCAAAATCAACAACCCGCAAAGAATCTACTCAATGTGGAAGTCAAGCCTAGTAGCAGAGGCAAAGAAGAGAGAAAAGACAATCACACCAAGGTTTGTGCAACGTTTAAACCATTTCATGAAGGATCTTGATTCCCTGGAAGTAGATGAATCAGTTCCAGATGAAGAGAAAGGTCAGCTCTCAGCCATATTAAAAGGAAAGATTAGGGAAATAGAAAGACAAAAGCATAAGAGCGTTAGAACAAAGTATGCAGTCTGCAACTGTCTTGAAGGAGAAACAGTGTGCAAATACTGGACGAGGTCAAATAAAGAGTCTAAACTCAGAGACATGATCTATGCACTGAAATCGTGCAATACAAGTCCAAATAGGGCAGACCTTCCATGCTATGAGAAAAACTCACAAAAGATGGCCGAACTAGCAAGGAACTACCACAAGAACCTTCAGAACAACAGACCAGTGGTAGATAGCGTAGTAAGGGCAGCTAAAACTGACAAAGTCCTGAGTAAAGTCAGGACAAGGACCACAGAAGGTCAGAAATGCATCTTGAACAAAGAAATCTCCAGAGATAAAGTTATAGAAGCACTGAGACTCTCAGAAAATGAATCAGCACTTGGTCTAGATGGAATTATGTATGAAATGCTGAAGACTCTGAATGAGTGCTACAATGAAAATGAGAGGCTCAACAGACCAACCTTTGACATAGCCCAATTGTTAACAGAAGTATACAAAGACATCAGACTACACAGGTTAATTGAAGAACTCAAGTTCTTGGAAGGCTGTATGTGCCCGCTATACAAGAAAAATGACCGAGCTGATATAGCAAACTACAGGCTGATCACTTGCTTTAATTTGGATTACAAAATCTTCACAAAGATACTGACTTCCAGACTGGCAGAAGTTTTGACTTCCCTCATCCATGCTAGCCAAGCTGGATTCATAAAGGGCTAGGGGATTGCAGATCAAATAAAGCTGATCAGACTGATAATAAATTATGCAGAGGTCACGAAACAAAATGGCCTGATAATTGCCCTTGATCAAGAAAAAGCCTATGATAAAATAGACCATGACTACCTATGGAAAACTCTTAAAAGGTTTGACCTACTTGACAAGTTCATTGGCACAATAAAGGACCTTTATAAACATGCTGAGTCGAGAGTAATGATAAATGGCTGTCTGAGCACTCCATGGAGGATATCAAAGGGTGTGAAACAGGGCAACTCACTGTTATGCCTCCTTTTTGACCTCGCAATTGAGCCACTAGCGGCTGCTCTGCGTGCGTCTGATCTAAAGGGCTATGAGATTCCAAGCTATGGAGAAAAGTTAATTGCAAGCCTTTTTGTGGATGATACAACAGTGTTTCTGTTGGAATATGACGACCCAGCAACACTCCAGACCATTCTGAACGACTAGTGTACAGCTTCATCAGCCAAGTTCAATATTGTCAAGACTGAAATAGTTTCAATAGGAATGAAAACTTTTTGCAAAACAGTCCTGAGGACCAGAAAAACTAGAAATGAACATACACCAATCTTGGATAATATACACATTGCCAAAGAAGGTGAGGGTGTATGCATCCTTGGCGGTTGGTTTGGTAATGTGCTTAAAGCAGAAGAACCATGGGGCCCAGTAATCAAAAAGATTGATAAGTACCTGAAAAGATGGGAAATGAGCCATTCGACAATGGAAGGCAGACACCTAATAATCCAAATAGTAATAGGCAGTCTAACTCAGTACCTAACACAGGTTCAAGGAATGCCAAAGAAAGTAGAACGCACGCTGACAAGGAAGATCAAAGCATTCACCTGGCATGAGAAAAGAGCGCTAGTCACGGAAAATATGCTATTTGCTCCATGCAATGAAGAAGGCAGAGCCCTTCTGGACCTTAAAGCAAGAAATGAGGCCATCAACGTGATGTGGTTGAAATCCTACCTTGACCTAAGCCCAAGCCACCCAATCTGGGCACTAATAGCAGACTTCCTCTTTGCCCTAAATGTCCCTTCCACCAACTGTCATGTTGACCCACAGGTAAGAAGCAATATATTTCTCCAATCTTGGAGAACAGTTAAGACAGCGAGGGCAAGAGCATGTGAAGACCTACATATCCTTTGCTGAATGGCCAAGAAATACGGAGTAAGACCTGACAGCCTAATCATAAGTAGAGACCTCAGGAACTTGAGGCCAATCTGGTACCATAGTGAAGTGGATTGCAAGATCCGCTACTTAAACCAAGGGCCTAGCACCTGCCTGAAGGACAATCACAAAATATTCACAGTGGGAGACGCAGTACAACTCACCCACATCTTGACATCCACTGTCATGACCTGCCTGACTTACTCTCAGTGATAGGGGCTTAGTACCACTGAAGGCAGAATAGCCTCAAAACAGCAAAACAGGAACTCCAGTACAAAGAGGCGGTAGAGGCAGCAGGTCAAACCTCACAGTGTGGCCAACTCAGAGGAGAGATGCATGAAGCTCCGAGCCAATGGATCAAGGAAGAAGTAACCACGCTAGCTGTGGAGAGGCAAACTAAGTAAACAGCAAGAATGGTGATGCTTGCAGCAGCAGCGGAGGAGTGCTCACGTCTGAATAAAGAGTAATGGAATGAAGGCCCCACAGGCAGAACGGAAAGCAGAAGACAAAACAGAGGAAGGTAATGTTTGAGATAGGGGGTTACTGCCTGCCTCCCAAAAGTACTATATAAACTGTACCATAACTTGGAATAAAAACAACTTTTCTCCTCAGAGATCATGTAAAGAGTACAGAGTACAGATCTAACGGGCGTCTTGTGACTTTCTGACAGTGTCCAGCAACTTTCCAACAGCGTCCAGTGACTTTTCGACAACGTCTAGCGACTTTTCAACAGTGTATAGCGACTTTTCAACGGCAACTTGTTACTTTCTGCTACCAACTTCCAAACTCTGACTTAATACAGGTGCCCTTGGTATAGGCACTATGGAGTGGTAGCTACAAAAAATTCCTTGCACATTATCAGTCACACCTATAGCTCTTCAACTAAATTACAAAGACTTGCAACAAGTCTAAATTCTGCTTCTAGGGAGATAGTGACGCTATCACCGAGCCTGGGCCCCAGCCCCAGGACCCTCAGCACATTTTCCGGCAACCACTTCTATGACCACTCAACCCCAGGACAAGACCAGCCAGACCAACTACACGGCCATCACATCATACCATGGCAATTCCCAGCACTTCCCCGGACATCACCAACAACTCTGGGCCTCACCGGGACATCACCAACCTTCTCCAATGGCTCCCCAGACATCACCGGCATGACAGGTGATCTTATCTGCATCATTCCTTCCATCACACCATTATTCACTGCATCATGCATCATCATGCATTATTTGACACATCATGCATCACTCCGGATCAGCCTGGCACCCTGCACATCATTCACTGTATCACACCTTGCACGTGCTCCCGCCAGTTGTGCAGCACCAATGCCATGACTCCCAAAGCAACAACACCACTGCTGCACCCCAAACCAACACCCATGGGCCCCCTTTGTCTACTCCTATATCCCCTGGGCCACTACTGAAACCCCAGAATCTGTCCTTGGACCTGGTACTGGGACCAGACCTTAGCATATCATAGTATATAAGCACCACTGTAGCACTTCGTACAGTAGTTGTAAGGGGACGCTCCATCATGGAATGCCAAGCAGACGCAATGACCGCTCAAGCCCACCACTAAGAGGAGCAAGCGTCAAGCAAGCACAGTGACAAGCAGCTGGCAGGCAAGAGGACAGGCCGCCAACAAGGGACGGAGCCAGAGAGCGAAGGCAGAGAGCGAGGTCGTTACTGAGGAGCTTACAGTTATGCTGATGTGTAGACCCAGAAGCAATGCTATTGCTAGGACTGGGGATGTTCCATCCGCCAGTCCTACTTATATACTACATCGGACATACTATGACTACGACGTATTGACTAATAGGGCCGGTATGTACTAAGCACTACTGAGTAAGCAATAATCAGCATGAGTAAGCCAGCCAATGGCATAAAGGCCTGCCAGCAAGTAGAATGGGTCCGAAGACCAGCTGATTTGTCAGATGATGATGCCAAGACGGGAAGGGAGCCAGATAGGGCCGGAGTGGTCCGGATGGTGGCTAGATAGGGGTGCCAACATCAACACAGACTAAGCAAGGCTAGAGTAGACAGTCCAAGAACTTGTCCCCTGACAGTAGTCTTGATATTGCCCAAGTATCCCCAGTATCTTTTGTCTTGTCTCTGGTTTTGTCTTGTCAGCCTCGTACTTGTCACATTTCTCCATCTTGTACTTGTCTCTATTGTATCATCTTGTACTTGTCTCCAAATCTCTTGTACCTTGTCTTCTATACTTCTGTCTCCAATTTATCAGTTTTCGGTCTCTTTTTCTGCTCAGTTTCCTTTTGTCTCTCAATTTTGGCTTTCTTCTTCCCGGTCTTCAACCTAATTGGCTCCATGTTCATCCAACCTTAAAACTCTAACTGTGTGAACCTTCTTTGCATCTCCTATGCTGCAAAACAACCGCTGGCACGTCCATTCATTTACCGACTGTCCCAGACCTCCCCTGTATAGTCTATTTCACTCCGGCACTTGCTTCTCACTTGTGCCTCACACTGTGCATCACATCACATTCTGCCCAACTTTTCCCCGGCTCTGGCGCACCTCCTGCAATCCAACGCATGCCCCGGGCTTTTGACAAGCCCCGCTTGTGTCCGTACCTGTCTGAGTTTGCTTTGTAAGGCCTCGCTCAGACTTGCTGAGCCTCTGGTGATAAGACTTGGGCTGGGCTCAGCGCAGCAAAGCTATAATTAGCAACTTTTGTTGATAGGAGTTTGGAGGGTCACTCAGGCGATCAGGTGCAATGCGGACTGCACATGACTAGGCAACTACGGGATGTTTAGCACACGGGACTTCTAGACCATGGAATGTTTAGCGCACAGGACTTCTAGACCATGAAATGTTTAGCGCACGGGACTTCTAGACCACGGAACTCGCCCACCTGACTGTTAGCGCACAGACCGCACACATGACCTCGGGCTCGATAACAGGTCACCAATCAAAGATAGCCGGCGTCTTATAAGATTACGCGTTTAACGACTTGCCGACGGCCATCAGTAAGCCGTCACTTCCTCAGCCCCGGTGCCTAGCGGTTAGCGACGCTTAACTTTACCGACGCTTAGCGACTTTGGCGATGCCAGCCTCCTTGATTGTTTCAGACCCCAGAATAGTCACCATGTATTTGACTGATTTCAGTGCTCACTTGGTGACTTAGCGCTTGCTGACTGATAGACGCCGCGGGTTAGCTATTTTACATTCTATTCTTCTTGTCATAATCCCTTCTCCATTTTGTTACTTAGCGACTTATAGCTTAATTAACACGGCAACTTAGCGCCTATAAATACTGTACATATTTTGTCTTAAGAGCATTGAATTCCATTCCCCCCAGTTCAGATCACGACTTGCGCACACTAAGTTCTTCGGAGTCGCTAAGGGACTTACCAGTTTACCGACTACACTAAGCTTGACGCTTCTTCGCCAGTCTTGCCGACTGTCTAGGTGCTATACAGGCACACTTCAACTACGTTATGTCGCCAAGTCCCTACCGACTGTTGGCACCCTAGCGCCTTGCAGGCTACACGGCTTAGATCGCTAAGCACTTTTGTTCCAATTACTCAATTTTTTTTTAACAAACTAGTTCTCTGGGACCCTGCCTGGACTCTCTCTCAACTAGCGACCGCGCAACGCATTACCTTTCACGGTAGCTAAGCACAGTTTACCCTTGACAGTATTTAGCAACTTTTGGGCGTCATCACCGGGTTAGCAGAACCTGACATCCACCAGACATAGAATGGATGATGAATGCGAGTGCAAGAAATGCAACTGGGTGAAGAGGAACTCCAGGTGCCACAGTAGAAATGAAAGAGTGGATAAACTCGCAAAAAGTGCAATTGCAATAGACCAAGAGAAACTCAACCTAAAGATCAACCCCTTTCTGGTGGTAAATGGCATGAAATTATGCATCACCACTCAGGCGCTGGCGTATAGAGCCATAAGGGCAATTAAAGCCAAGAGAACCCTCCCTGTGAGGCCTAGAACAAATAAAAACCTGGACCACATAATGGTGAGGAGTATGCACCATTCATCTCTTCTGTACTGATGTTGAATAACCTCACCAATGATGCCGTCGAAGAGGCTTTTCGAACCAAGGAAGTACAGTGCGTCGCTGCCAAAAATGAAGCCGCTGCCACGGCTTGCTTTATCACATGCTACATCTGTGATGGCACGCATAAGGTTACCGAGTATCCTATACTCTTGGCTGCGCGTGCGCTCCCAAAAAAGGAAGACTCCAATGCTAAGCAGAAGAAACGAGGAGGACGCCGCGATAATGCCAAAGCTGACATGGCAAAGGCCACTGACACGCCAAAAATCAAGGATGGCTGCAATGGCCCTGCTGTCAAAGCCGAAGCTGCAGTTTGTAGATCTTGCCTATCAACCACCACTCCTTCTGACACACTGTGGAATACAAACTCAGGCGCCACGAGTTCTATGACACCGCATTGCAAATAGTTCATTCCAAGTTCTTTTAAATCTTGGAGAGTACCTATACACCTTGCAAACAATGCAACAGTGTACTCAGTTGGAAAGGAGTCACTCAGATTAAAACCTGGACCACATAATAGAGTGCGCAGAGGAGATGTTTGGTAAGAAACTTAACCATGCAACAATATGGAAAAAACAACGGTGCAAGGACTTCTCCAAAGAACAGAGATACTTTTTATGGATAGCCACCCACAATGCGTATATGATTGGTGATCACTGGTTAAGACCAACAATGAAACCAGAACTGCAAGAACGAGTGCTCTGCATGCACTGCCAATGCCTGGAAACAATGACCCACATTCTGTCCAAATGTGAGACAGTGGGACAGTGGGACAGAGTGAGAGATCTGGGAAGAGGCAGAAAAGTTATGGAGGATGAAATGCAAGATCCCGTGGTACAAGCCTACGCTTGGGACAGTCCTAGGTGCACTGCTGGCAGAATTCATGAGCAAAGATGAAAAGAAACTATCTGGGCATGTGAGACTGTTCAGGCTAATCTTGGTTGAATCTGCTTACTTGATATGGAAACTCAGATGTGAAAGGGTCATTCAGAATGAGAACAGTCCCTTCAAAAGTGTGGAAGTAAAGAAGAGGTGGCTAAAATCCATTAATGACAGGCTAGCTCTAGACATGGAACTCTCAAAACCAAAATATGAAAGGAAGGCTACTCCAGTAAAAAAAGTTCTGTACACATGGTCTGGAGTCCTTAGAGATGAAAACTCTTTTCTAGACAATTGGTTGAGAGAGACCGGGGTTTTAGTAGGTATTGGTCTGGATTTTGGCTCAAGAAGGGATGGTGAAGGGATAAGGTGAAAAATGGTGCAAGAGGAGCCAGGATCAGGGCCAGAGTCCCACACCCAGTGCGTAAATGCATTTCTTTGGAGTGTATAGTAAGCAATCCACATACAGGGCCAAGGCCCTGTGACAACTGCAGGCTGGGTGACAGCATCAGTGATGCAGGACACTCAGCTACTCCAAATGCTACNNNAAAAAAAAAAAAAAAAAAAAAAAGGATATTCATACTGGGTTGTATCAATTGGCGGTGACGGATAAGATGTGTCTTGGCTGAAGAAGAAATGATATCAAATAAGCCTTTTTCACAGCTGTCATTTACACGTTCATGCAGAGTAACAATGCGCGTGTGGTCCCATAGATCTGCCCATTCAATATCAACAGGTACTGAGTATCCACTAGGAACTATTAATATAGCTAGACAATGAAATGTCAATGATGACATCACATCCAAAGATGAGATGTGAGTCAACCCTAGCCATGTAGAGTCTTAGTCCTTCATGCGGTGGAATGACGCCCATCATCGATTGCATAGCAAAGATAACATTGGCTGTTTGCCTAGCTTTTTCAGCTTTTGCATCATAGTGGGCTCGAAAGAGAGAGTGAGCTGAGAAATGAATTCCAACATACTTGTACTGTTGAATTTGTTCAATAGGCTGACCATCAACTTGGAGCTCTCCAATGTGTAGGGAAATGCAGCCGAATATTATCCATTTAGTTTTGGCCACACTAATAATCATAAAGTTGTTGCTAGTCTAGGCAAAGAAAGTATTGATTTTTGTTTGAAGCCTCCATAGATAAGTGGAAAAGAGAGTGACGTTGTTGGCTTGCTCCACATGAGAAACTGGCTGACCATTCAGTAAAATGTCATCTGAATCATCTGAAAAGCATTGTGTAAGGTCTGCAAAGTATAGATTCTATAGAGTAGGTAATGCTGCATTGCCAGTCAAAACTCCTATCAGAGATTGGAAAGCATTTGTCATAAGAAACTGATATTTCACAACGTATGTCATTTGCGCATACAACATTTGTAGCTAGTCGAAAATTGGACCAGACACACTAGCCTTATAAAGTTTTGTTCAAAGAGTGACGACATCCATAGATGGGAAGGCGTCTTTTAGGTCAATGAATGCAACAAACAATGGCTTCTCTATTGCCTTTGCTTGCTCAATGGCACACCTTGGAATCAATAAATAGCTATTCATGATGTGTTATTTGAGGTAGCCCACACCTTAAAATAAACAAGTTGTTATTTGTCCTATCCTTCTTGAAATCCATTTTGGGAATCCAGAAGAATAGAAATTGATTCAGCCCATTCTTTAATGCACTTGTCAATAACTAACATGAGGACTTTTAGTAAACAACATTCTAAACCAACCAGGTGATAGCTTTTCACATTGTTGACTGCTGTTTTTCTTTAAAATACCAACAAGCATTGTTGTCAACCAATCTTGTGGTGCATTCAAAGTGGTAATGCAGATATTGAAGAGATTTGCAATAGCATCATCAGGGATATTTCTGATCTGTCTGTAAGAGACGTTATTCAGTTCTCTTGTACTCTTGGAAGATTGGTTTTTCAGCTTAGTTTTTGCCTCTGTTATTTCATCCTCAGTGACTGGACAAGAGAATGTGTGATCAGGTGTATGATCCAATATTTGAGCTGGAATTGAAAGAGCAAACAGATTGTGTATTTGGCAAATGCCGCTGTTGAAATGTACCGGTGGTGTTTCTAATGGGTTCAGTCTTGTTTAGAATGATCTTCAAAGATCATTCTCCAAAACCATTGCTACTGTTGGCTTCTGATCTAACCAGTCCCTAATGATGTCCCATCATTCATGCATAGAAGCAGCATTAATGAGCCTTGTAAGGTTATCTGCTTGTGCCTTATGCTCTTTATTTCTTCCTCGGTGCCTAATATCTTTACCCAAAAACAATTGATTATCTGTAATTGCAAATGTTGAATTTGTACTTCATGTGTGTTCTTGCAGACTAGTAATGACCTTTTGCCGAGTCAATGATCCTTGGGGGGTGACCATGGTGACTGCAAAATGCTTAAAGCATGCACATTTGATATAGTGAAGATGTTGTTGAGCATGATAGACAAACATTGTGCAGCAATCCAATGGGCATTTGTTGTAATTCCCTTTTGTATGTAAAAGAGACAGAGTTGTGCTTTTTGACTTTGAATGAGATTACAGATTGCTTTGAGAACCAGGGCATCTGGTCTCTTCATACGTGCAATATCAGTCCCATTGAATGCTAGCAGTCTGATAGTAGAACTGTCTTCAGTATAGATAGAAACCTCTGTAGTGGGTGCCTCTCCATTGAGGATGGCAAAGATCCTCACCATAACAGGATTGCAGTTTTCAAATGGTGAGCTTATGGCATAAGTCATGTTGTGTGGGCTGTTTGATCTCATTATTGCAGAAAAAGTGCTTAATAGACCCATTGAGGAGAAATTGGCAGTATTAGTGGCCAAATACTATCTTGTTTGTGCTGCTGGCAATGCAGCCAATCTATAGATCCTATCTTGCTCATGAGCAGGACTATCCTCAAGAAAAGTGAGCTGTGCAGCAGTCTCATCCAACAATGTCATTTGATGGGAATGTTGGTACTGCTCAATAGTGGTCATGCCCTCCATACAGGGGTTCAATACTGAACATGGGATGATTGACTTTTAAGGCATTATGCACTCCATGACCAATATTGTAACAGACTTATAGTCATAGAGCCCTGCTCTACGGCCTCTACAAAAGTAGTAATAATTATTATATTAATTATTACTTATTATTTAATAACTAAATAAAT
>QLOM01007534.1:0-10456 GCA_003313785.1 Termitomyces sp. MG148
CCAGAGTACGTCCGTTGCTACGCGGTCGGCCTGACGGAAGGCCGATATGCTGGTCGGCAAGGGCCCCCTCCTCAGGAAGGCTGGTAGGCTGGCCGGGGGGCTGGATGCACCCATGGCCACTTTCTTTGCCAGGGCATCCGCTCTCTCGTTGGGTGTAAATCCCTCGTGGCCTGGGGACCAATGAAATTGGAGCCGGATGACTCCTCTTGACCTGGGAGTCCACTTCGTGCCCATCACGGCTGCCGCGCGTCTATGTGGCGCGTTGAGTAGCCCGTCCTGTTTCTTGTGGAGATTCTCCGCTGCCTTGTGTATCCTGTCGAGGAGGTGGTGTGCCGGGTGGGGCTTTTGGTTGTTCAGGGCTTTGAGTGTGGCCTGACTGTCGCTACTGAAGATCGTACGGCCGTGTAATTGTCTATTGGCTCCGTGCAAGATGTGGAGGCCAAGACAGAGTCCGACGACTTCTGCTTTGTAAACTGTGTGCTCAGCACCTGAGCCAAGGTGGTACTTCAAATGAGAGACCTCCTCGCCGTTTACAAACAGGACCACTGACGCCCCGACACCGCCTTCGAATCCGGAGCCGTCGCAGAATATTGCTGTGTAGGACCTGTCAAATTGGTCAGTGATGACGGCTAAGGCGGCTTCCTTTGTAGCTGGTATATGTGTCAAGAAGGCCGGCTTGTAGCTTGGTCCCTGTCGTACTGGGAGAACCTTCTCCATACGTTCCAGTATGACGCCTGTGAAGTGGAAGAGGTTGTGGAGTGGAGATCTATGGCGGCGGATTTCTCGCCCTGCCGACCTCTTGACTGCACTGTAGAGTGGGTGAGTTTGCGGGAGAGAGGCTAAGCGTACCGCTGTTCTGGTTAGGATTTTGCGGAATAATAGGTCGATTGGCAGAAGATTTGCATGGACTTCTAGTACGTCGCATGCTGTGGTTTTCAGGGCTCCTGTCACTAACTTCGCCATGGCACGCTGAACAGGAATTAGCTTCTTGGTGGCTGCCACCGAACCCGTCCTTCTGGTGCCGGCCGTTACCTCACTTACGCCTGTGTACCATACGTCCGCCACGTAGGTGAAGGCCGGTACCGCCACCGTGTTGTAAAGCTGCCTGACTCGATGCGCCGGCATTCCCCCAGATATGCGAGAGAGCCGAGCTACCTGAAGGGACCACCATGTTGCGCTGGTGGCCACTTTCTGAACGTGAGCGGACCAACGCAGTCGGGAGTCGAATAGAACGCCCAAATATTTGTATGTCGGCACGGTCTTCACGGTTTGGGTTGATATGGTTCCGTGCTTGTCGAGGCACGTGAGGAGTAGGTCTGAGGGGGCGACATCTTTAGCTGAGCGGGGGAAGTCCATCAGGGCTAATTTGGTTAGTTCAAAAGGTGAGTTATGCGTGGAAGACCAATCGAAGCCGCCTTGAGCGCGCTCCATCATGTCTGTAATCATTTCATGCGTCTCCTTTAGAGACTTTGCGACAGCAAGAAACATTGCGTCGTCTACAAAGCCAATCGATGTCTCATTGGGGCTGGAGGGGTGAGCGGTTAGCAATAAGGGTGCATTGTAGAAGGCGTATAAGATCATAGATAGTGGGCAACCCTGCGTTGTCCCATTGTTGATTGCGAGCCACTCCGACTGAAAGTCGTCGAAGCGGAGCCGGGTGCGTCGGTTAGAGAGCAGTCTTCTGATCAGTCTAATATAGCAGGTAGGGATCCCTCGCTCTTTAAGGTTGTGGATGAGCCTATCCGGTACCGTGTTCGGGAAGGCACCTTGGACGTCCAGAAATAGTGCCGTCGCTACCTTCCCCGCCCGCCAGGCGTTTTTAATCTTGTGGACTATTAGGTGCATGGTGTCCGAGGTGTTCCTGCCTGGGCGGCCTCCAAATTGTCCTGGTGGGAGGAGGTTGTGTTTTTCTGCAATGAAAGATAGGTCAGCCGCCACCAGCGTTGTGAGGAGCTTTCCCATTGTATTCAGCAGGCCGATGGGGCGGTAAGCGTTCACCACATTGTATGAGGGCTTCCCTGGTTTACGCAGAACAAGAGTGGTTGATTTGAGCCAGCTGGCATGGAAGACGTCCAGCTCAATTACCGCCCTAAAGATGTAGTAGAGGTGGTTGATCAGAGTCGGTGCGCAACGTTTGAGGACTATATTGGGGATGCCGTCAGGGCTGGGGGCCTTGAAGGGGCTTAGTTCCTTGATGGCGTTACCAATGCTCTCCCGAGAGAAGAATTTCGGGTCGGGGAGTGGCTCAGGGTACGCTGTGCTAGGGATTAGTAAGGAGGGAGGGGGAGGAGGAAAGAAAGATTGGGCTAGAATCCGAGCTTTCCCATTGTTAGTCAAGACGAGGGCAAGACCAGGGTCCTCAGGATCCTTCAGATCCGGAACCCTGTTGCAGGCGAAGTCTGAGGGTTCTTTTACTACGTATTTGTTGGCGAGTAAATTTGCCTCGCATCGATATTCTCTAGCCACTCTCTCCAATGGGTTTCCTTGGCACTGCAAATAGCCCCTGCCATATCACAGGACAGCCGTGTCACCGCTTCATGCGCTGGGTGTTCTGGGACATCCCTGAACTTGTAAGCCATATTACATGCCTTATGCCTCTCGGCCTTCAGCCTTCCGAGGTCTTTGTTCCACCATCGCTTTGTGAAGGGGCAGGGCTTCTTGGTGTGAACAATTTCTTCGATGTTGATGACTTCCTGAATGATGCGGGTAAGTACGTCGACTGTGAGATGAAAGTCTCCCTCCGAGTTGATGGGTTGCGCCGGGAGGCGTCGAGAAATGCGCTCTTCCAGAGCATCGTTGAATGCTACCCAGTCCACCTCCCTGAAGTCCTTTGAAGAGGGGGAGGAAACTCGCAGGACTGGGAGTTCAATCTTGGTGATGATAGGGAGGTGGTCAGTTACTGGAGGACGGAGAGAGGGCATCACGTTACAAGAAATGACTAGGGGGGTGTCAGCGTGTCTACACCATACATTGTCCGGGCGGGTCCAGTTACCAGCCGAGGTCTGGAGAGTAGATAGTCCTGGGGGGAGTGCCAGGTCCATGTCGTGTGTCTCTATTAGGTCAAAGAGTGGTCGAATGAAGTCTTTGGAGTCGTTAAGGCGTCGGTTGTCCACAGATTCCCAGAGTGGGTGGTGGCGATTGAAATCGCCAACCCATAGCATGTGATCGGTCCAGGGCGTCCCCATCGCAGAGGGGGGGGTCTGGAGGTGGGCGGAGAGCGAGTTCAGGGTGTCGTTGTGCTTGCATGCGTTGTATATGTTGAAAATTGAGATGTTCCCGTGCACGCTGTTGAGCCGTATCGCTGTGATGTCTGTGGATCGGATCGTGAGCACACTGTAGGAGTCAGTTGGGAGGTTAGTATTTATCAGAAGAATAGAGCGTGAACAAGTGCTTCCGTCGCGTCTGTGGTCTGACAGGTAAATCACTCTCCACGCATGGGAGGCCTTCGTGTTGCCCAGCCGGTCTAGGAATGGCTCTTGGATGGCTAGCATATCCCATTCCGAGGGGCTTGCTGAGTTTAGCATGGCGGCTTGAGCCACGTCCGATTTGCGGACGTTCTGTTGCCAGATGCGGAATTTCCCCGGTGTTCTTGATGTGGGGTGATTCATTTGGGAGTTGGTATGTCATTCGCTCTCCGTGGGCCCTGGTTTGGTTGGGTGGTGAAACCGAATTCGGTTAGGTTACCTATGCGGCTGGGAGCTCGACTTCCTTTGGAAGTTGGCTCCGCTGGTTGAGAGATACCGGGGATCGGAGGCTCCCCCAAAGTTCTTGGTGGGGGTAGGGCGGCGTCGGATCCTTTGTCAGCTTCTGTGTTGGTGTCCGGGGGAGTTGGGCTGGGCTTTGGGGGTGTAGCCACCCAAGTCGACGGGTCCTCCGTTGGGAAGTACGGTAGGCGGTTTTCTGGTAGCCGCTCGTCAAGTTCAGCGCTGTGTTTCTTGAACACAGGGCAGGACCGGTCTGTGGAATCGTGAGTGGAGTTCATGCCACAGGACACGCACTTGGGTTTGGGCGCCCTGCAATCCTGGGCCAGGTGCCCGGTCCCAGCGCATCTCGGGCATCGACCCTCCTCCTTGCATTCAGAACGAGTATGACCGTATCTCTGGCAGTTGTTGCACCTTAAAGGTTCCTTGAGGTCCTTCCGGATAACCACCTGCCGGCCCCCAATGAATATGCATCCCCTGATCATGTCGTTCGCCACCATGGGATCATTGCATATGATCCTCAGCGTAGCTACTGATTGTCTGGAGGAACGTAGTTCTGGACGTTTGAGCCAAGACGCTTCGGAGATGGAGTCGCTGGGTATGTTGTTTTCTCGCTCGATCATATGGAGGCTCGCCCTTTCGCCTGGGTTGAATGGTCCTAAGCAAGGGACAAACCTGGCAATGAGAGCGTAGCTCTTGGGTTGAACGATCATTGAGTAGCCGAATACGTCCTCGAGGGCAGTCCACTCCATGTCAGCATATTCTCGGAATCTGCGTGCTGCTTCAGCATTACCGAATTCTAGCAGATACGCACCTCCTTTGGTCAACTTCATGCCGATGATCCTCGTTGACGTGTGGGGGGGAACCACTTCACCTTCTTCTGTGGTCCCTGGGGGCTGTTTTCTGGAGTCGAGTCACGAGAGGATCCTGTTGAGGCTTTCGCGCAGGTGGGCGGTTTCTGCCACCGAGAAGTCTTTTGGCGCGTTGTCATCATCCTTGTCGATCGAGACCAATACTGTTCTGGCGTTCTGGAGGATCCGCTGCCTTACCCTGGACTGGTCCTTGTAGGACAGAGCTGTCTGGTCGGGGGATGCAGGCATGGGGGGCAGCATAGGTCTGGGGTACTGAGGCGCTGATGGTGTCGAGCCCCTGACTATGGAGGCCCACGACTGGCGTTCTACATGTGGGATTTGTGCTGGGGGCTGAGCATTCACGAGTTTCGAGACGATCCCTTCCATCGAGCGTGATACTCCTTCCAGAGTGGCTGTCGTGGACTTGAGGGCGAGCATGGATTCTGCCCTGTTGGTATCGCCTGCTATGATGAAGTCAGCTGTAGTGCCCAGCTTGCTTACCGCGGTTTCGAGATGCTTGGAGACTTTAGCGGCAACCGCACTCGCTAGGGTCTCTGAAACGGTGTCGCCGACATTGGCCTCCAGAAGGAAGGCTACTGCCGTTGCAGTCGCTTTGAGTTCAGGCTGTTTTGAGGTGAGTGAGGCGGTCACCAAGATGCTGGCTAGTCTGGTTTGGTCGTAGGGGTCGGCCGCGAGGATCCAACCCTTGGACTCGAGCCATTTCCTCGCATCCTGGAGGGACCTGACCGGGCCGGAATCAACAGCCAGGAGTGTTTTGAGATCGGGGTGGGTCGGGAGTGGCCGGGAACGATCCGGGGTCCCTATGTTGTTGGCACCGCTAGGGGCTACAACCAAGGATGACCTCCTCGCGGAAGACATGTTTTGGGTAGCCAGGGGGTCGTGTGAGGAGTAGGAGAGGTGTGGGGGGGTTTGTTAGCCCGGGAGGCCTGGGTCGGAAAAGGGGAGAGATGTTTCTTTACGCTGTCTACGAGCTAAAAACTGCCAGGACCCCGAAAGGGGTGATGGAAGTTAAAGATCAAGGAGCGTCTGCCAGGAGGATACTTACAGTCAGTAGCCACCAAGGTAGCTGATTTTGCAAAAGAGTTGAGTCAAGCAAGGACTGAAGAACAGGAGTTAAGAAAGACAGTGTCAGAAGAATCCTCTGGAAATAATATAAGCCCAGTAGCTGTATTAGCTATGTCAAGGCCATTGTTACCAGAAGATTCATCTGAAGAGAGAGTGGAGGATACTCAAACTTATCTGGAGCATAGGAAAGGAGGTGAAGGGGAAGACTGGGACAACTTGTTGCCATTTGTACGGAACTGGCTACAAGACCCAGGAAATGAACCAAAAGACCTACCAGGCTGTGAACCAGAAAAGTTCAAGAGGTTTGCTAGGCAGTTCTTCTTTGACAGGAAGGGAAGGCTGTATAAGCGAAACCAAGAGGAAAGACATAAGCTAGTAGTTGACATTGATCGACGAATGTTTATGCTCAAGTCAGCCCATAATGCCTTAGGGCACCGAGGGGCCTATGCAACCAAAATGTTAATACAAGAACGTTTTTGGTGGCCAGGGATTGATGGTGACGTACAGTGGTACGTTTGGACTTGTCATAACTGTCAAATTTGACAGAAGACCGTTGTCAATAGAGCACCAACTGTTACTTACACTCCCTCAATCTTTCAGACAATACACATAGATACCATACACATGACACCAGCCTCAAATGGCTGTAAATACATAGTCCATGGATGATGTGCTTTGTCTTCTTGGATGGAAGGAAGACCTTTGCACAAAGAAAATCACAAAACAATTGGTCAATGGTTGTTTGAAGATGTAATTTGTCGCTAGGGTTGTATTTCAGAGATTGTAACAGACAATGCAGGACAGTTCAAACAGGTCACTGCCTGGCTAGAAAAGAAGTATGAGATTAGGGGTATTTCTATCTCACCATACAATTTGCCAGCCAATGGATGCATTGAACAACCTCATGAGGATGTTAGACAAGCATTGTTCAAGGCTTGTGAAGATCGCACCAAGTGGTTCTGGTTCTTTTACCATATAATGTGGAGTGATCATATAACCATAAGGCAGAGATTTGGGTGCTCACCGTACTTCATGGTTACCGGCGCTCACCCAACTCTTCCATTGGACTTAGTAGAGGCAACATGGTTGATAAATCTACTAGATGGCCCACTAACTATGGAAGAGTTAATTGGTTATCATGCTTGGGCATTAGCCAAGCATGTACAACACGTAGAAGAGATGAGGGAATGTGTTGGAAAAGATAAACTCCAATGGGCATTGAAGTTCACGGAGGAAAATAAACACTCTATCAAGGACTTCAATTTCAAAACTTTGGACCTAGTCTTGATCAAAAACATGATTACAGAAAGCTCATTCAGTGCAAAAATGTTACCATGATTCCATGGCCCTATGGTAGTAATTGCCAAGACCAGGGGGGGTAATTATATTGTAGCAGAGCTGGATGGGTCAGTTTGGCAAATGTGCATAGCTGCATTTTGAGTAGTCCCTTATAAGGCTCGCAAAAAGCTAAAATTGTCACAAAGCCTTGAGCAATGGGTAGATATTACCCCGGCAAAGCTGAAAGAGCTTAGGGAAGAACTACAGAAGCCTACAGAAGCGGCTGAGAAGGACATCACCTTTGAATCTATCCGGTTGCATGAGCCAATGGATTCGGAGTTGGAGCTGCCAACCAGTAGCACTGAAGCTTGAAAAGAAATTTCTAAGCACAACTTAAAAACAATAAAACGTTAAACTTAAAAATTTTACACAAATTTGGAATAAGGACATTAATATTGGGAGTACTCAACAAGTAGAAAAAGGGCAATAATCAACATTTTGTAACGAGGTGGGGGTAATTTAAGCCATACTACTCGGTTAAGCAAAGACAGAACCGATGCTTACACCGGGGAAGTTTCTGATACCTCCACGGCATCTTTGGACTCGGTTGGAGGGGGGTCTTGAAACTTGATGTCAGAATTATTGCCGTTTTCATGCCCAGACTAGGGGAAATAAAAAGATTTAGAAGGGATCGGTAAAAAGACAACTGGCAGCGCACCTCAAAGGACATGTTAAAAGCATTCAAGAGTGACCCAGCAGCATCGACTTCTGAAGGGCCTAATGCCTTATCGAGACAAGCCCCGCGATCCTGAATAAGCTTGTAAGTCTGGAGGGCAAGGTCCAGTTGGAAGAGTTGACGAGCGGCGGCCAGCTCGACGGCGTCACAATGCTTTTGAAGCACATCCTGAACAACCATGCTAGGATTGTCTAATAACTGTATAGTGTCAAGAGCCAGGTCGACTTGAGCGAGTAACGCCAGCGCAGTATTGCTGCTGGGTTTGTGGGGAGCTGAAAAGATAGGATAAGTTGGAAGGATTACTGAAGGAAACCAAGCACGCACTAAATGCCAGATTAACTTTAGGCTTTTTAGCATGGGGCTTGGGATCAGGATTGGCCTGGGTACGCAACATAAAGAAGGATAGCGTATCAACACGATGAGCAAGTAGAGCAAATTTGGAAGCTAATAAACTCACGTCAGCTTTGCGCTTGGAGTTGGGAAGGGAGGACAAACTAAGCATTTTGACGTCTTGATCAACAAGACGACAACGCTGAAATTGGACGGGTAAGCAAGAGAAAAAGAGGACAGCACAAATGCTCACGGCTTCCTCTTCCTTATGACATGCCTTACGATGATTGGCCTCAATGGCAAGAATGACATCAACAAAGGTAAAGAAGGCTTTTACCTCCAATGAGTCTTCAGCCGCCTGCCAATTGAGGACAGAGAGCATGGTGGAAAGCTTGTCGAATAGGCCTTGCTGGTCAGCAATGCGAAGGAAGTCCGCCTGATCGGCAAAACACTAAAAAGAAGGCAAAATAAGAAAAGAGAGGAAAATTAAGGGAGAAAGAACGCACCCAGCCGATAGAGCCAAGATAGCGAGCTCGATCAGCCGGAGTACCAGGAAACGAGCAAGCAGTATTGCAAAGGCCCATAACAGCCTGGGCAAACAAGGGATACTGGAGAACGGCTTGTATAACATGATTGCTGTTCCGCTTGACTGACTTCTTCAAAAGCAAGTAAAAGTCAGGCAGCGAGACGGGCTGTTTTGGGGGAAGGGAACGGATAACAACTTGCGGGAGAGCAGCGCGTGTGGCTCAACCATTCGCCATCCAATGAGGAGCGGTGGGAGCGGGAGTGGGGGCCATGACAAAAAGAAAGGAGTTGGCAAAAAACCAAGAGCTTTTTGAAGCAGGTGGTGAGCAATCAGGCTAAAGAAAATACAGAGAAATTTATTTTTTCTAAGTGATCGTGGAAGAACAGGGGCTCACCTGACTACGGCCAAAACTATAGGATTGGCTGGAAGAAAATGCAATGGTGAGGTGGTGGCAGCAATTGAAGAAGGGAGAGGGAAAAGCCCCGGGACCTGAAAAACTTTTTCAGACCAGTGAAAGGAAATGTAGAAAGAAAATCGGACTGACCAGACGTGCCAAGAATGACTGAGGGCAGTCATTTGTTGGTTGGGGGGAGGTGATATGCCTGTCTCACAGACGAAAAATATAAATACAAAATCTCATAACCCAAATAATGCCAAAAACTGTAAGCACGGGGAGTCGAAAACGGTAGACGCTGAGACATACCATATATAACCACCTATGAACCCATGAAAGACCACCAGGCTAGCTCGAAGAACAAGCATTAAGACTAGGCCTGGGTTAAAAATTATTCTGAGCCTGTGAGAAATGTGAGGTTTCTTGGGCCTCAATGTGAGGTATTTCTCACACTGTAAAAAACTGTGAAAAAATATATTATGTAATCTACTGTTGCCTCTCATTTTGTCAACAAAACAACTGTATTTCTACATTAAAATGCAAGACTATACTTTAGAAAACAAGCTTGAACTACTTTGATAAAGATATTCGTCAAGATTCCAGTTGTCAGGGCTACCAGAAGGTGCCGATGCAGCCTGAGTACTTTGTGTGGCACTTCCATGAATAGCGATGTCCGCATTGTCTCCAAGTCGTTTAATGAAGGCAGAAAGGAGTGGGCTGTCCAGCTTTACAAACTTGGCAACGTTCTCAATAAGATTTGCTTGGCCATCTTTGAGGAATTGCTTGTGAGCCGTAAGAAGGACCTCCTGCTGTTCCAAGGAGATTGCCATAGACAATACTTAGAATGCTCAGAAGCCTGGTTGTTTCACAAAAAGGTGCAAAACCATCTTTGGAACATGTTGGGACCATATTCAAATTTTTCACAATAAATCACATGATGGATTTGGGACCCTCCTTGTTAAAAATGTTAAAAACATGTTAAAAACATGTGAAATATTGGTATGTTTTTAACAGTGCTATTTTTAACCCAGGCCTAATTAAGACAGTCAGTCACCAGCCATCAGAGATTGATGACTGGGAGATTGCCGAGATTGGTGGCAGTGCCAGGAGATCACAGATCAACATCCGTGATCAGGCCATCACCAACTTCAAACAATCTCACCGACAGCCACCAAGTCCTACCCTCCCTCCCTTGCCACTGAACCGCAACAACAACTGAAACCCCATCCGCAGAGGTCTCGGAGGGATGCAGAGGAAAAGGGGATGGAAGGAATAAGGACAAGATGGGCCGGGAGTGAGGATTGCCAAGATTAGGATCTGCTATGGCTTGGGAAAACTGTCAAGCCACAACGAGTAACCGAACGAGCACACAATAAGCACGAAACCGACGAGATATCACGAGGAAGAAGGGTGGTCCGTGCGAGGACCGAGGGATATAAAAGGAGAGAGGATTCGAGAGGGTCGAGAAGCAGCTTACTTGCTGTTGACTAATAATACTATTTGGCCCAATTTTGAGTGCACTTTTTAAGTCATTCTAAATAAATCAATTAAAAT
>QLOM01007535.1:0-46846 GCA_003313785.1 Termitomyces sp. MG148
TACTCATAAGAATGATTTTACATTAGGTTGGTCGAAAAGTACAATGGAAAGGCCCGAGTCATGGAGCTGATGACTCACAAAGATTCTGAGGTGCGATACCGTGCACTTGTTGCGGTGCAGCAGCTCGTCAGTCAACCGTGGGCTGCTGTCTAGATTGCTTTTGTTTGTCATGTCATGTCAACTATTTTCTCTCATAATGATTCACGATAATAATTACGATATTCGCGCGTGACAAAAATTATGGTGAAACCCATACTTCTGCTACTACATCCCATTCCTTCAACGTTCGCGCTTGACCTAAGCTGCCGCCTGGGTCAGTGTTTTCTGTACCACTGCCATCCACAAACTTGTCTCCAGCAAGAAGTATACGCAATCCTCCGACCGTTGCGAAACCCTTCTGAGTAGGCACGTATATTAGTTCGAAGTCTTGTGTTGCGACTGTCTGACCGGCAGCCTCTGGTTCCGGAATTAACTCAATGAGTGGTAGTTGAAGTGCAGATGATCCGACGTATAGTACAGTGGGAAGTGGCTTGTCATCATAAACCTTGAAATACGGCAAAGGAAGCAATGGCGTATCATTGTTGCCGACAGTTTTATTCCCTTGCAAAGCGTCGAAAGCCCGTTGACGGGGTGAAGTCACCTCTGCTGGATGCTGATGAGCAATCGCATAGTTGGAATTCGGGGTAGTCGAGGTAGGTGTTGAAAAACCGGATGATGGGAGGCGTGGGCTGAACGTTTCTGTACTGGGGGCAGGGTTAGTAGTTTGAGATGTACGGACAGGTGGAGGCTGGAGGTGTTGAACTACTATCTGAACGATTCGACGTGGTTTTTCATTTCCTGGCTGCCATGCAGTCGATAGGACGAGGGTGAGAGGCAATGCGAAAGGTTCATCCACCTTGAGAGTATCCCAAGGAGTGTCGCGAATGAGAAGGCCGACCTCTAAATCAGGCGGAGGCACCATCAGCGGCTGTAACGGTGATTGAGGGCGTGATTGGTTCGTGCTACTAGGTCGAAAGTTAGGTGACCCAGGTCGTGGAGGTGGTGTACTAGATCGGTTCGGCTGGGGAGATTGTGGACGAGATGATGAACCGTGAGCCACGGCACGCTTAAGGTAAGGAGGTAGAGCGGAAACGGGTATTTGCATTGCGGGAGGTATTGGTATTCTGCGGGACAACATAGAGGTCAGAAGGCGGCCAGGTTCACCGAAAGACGATCTCCAAAAGATATCAAGCCTTCCGAGGGGAACAACAGTGCCGGGAGAGTGCGCTGGCGGTAACAGCGACGTAAATCTCGGTCTGAGGATGTAGATATACTGTCTTATATCCTGTGGTTGCATAAGCGCCTGAGGACCAGAGAACAGCGGATCCTTGTCATCCAGGAAATTTACATCTTCTGCTTCCCACTCATCCACGCATTCAAAATTCACCCTTTCAAAATACATGGGAGCTTGAGTAAGATTCTGAATGTGTACCTCAAGGAAAACTTTCTCTCTTTCTACACGAGAAAGTATTGCAGACGGAGATTTAGGAGTATGGACCTTTGTCTTGACTGATAATGGGTTTGTAACCTGTCAAATGTTGGTGAGCTTTGAGTGGGTTTTGAAAGATAGAGTGTACTTTACAGAAAATTTGTAGAATTTCCTTAAAGTTTGCAAATTCGGATCTTCAGGATTTTCGTGGGGACCGGACGATGAGCGAGAATATGGGGGATAACGATAGGTAATGGCACATGCTAAGACATGTTGTCCAAGCTCCTTGATTTCATGGTGCACAACGTTCTCAAATGTCTTCCCAGAAGCAAGTCTATGATCTGGGCCACCATATTCAGCGAGCACGACTTTCGTCGTCGCTGTCTGCATCTCGACTCGAAGAGTGACCGCTTCAACATCAGATTGAGATTCATTGTTGACACACAGACAACTTGAAAACGTCTCTCCCAGCTGTATTGATCCAAACGAAGAAGGCAAAGTAAGGATTTCAGAAGCATGAGTTAGGTCTCTAAGAGTCTTTGGATGGCTAGGCAGCGGTGCGGTTCCCTGAAGTGAGACAATGGATGCAGTAGAATGCGCCTTGAAATTTGAGACTTTGATCAGAAACCGAACACAGTTCCGACATGAACACCACCCACGGAGAAAGAGGGTGAACTTGAATAAAAAGGTTGCCATGTACCGGAGAGCTCAGGCCGCTGAGAACACGAAGGTTGAGATATTGGGCCAAGGCAATTGACATCTACGCACAGACACGCGCATGACCTTGAGAGTAAGGAGGTGCGTAGGGCCTTCCATCGTGGATGGCAGCAACGTCCTGACGCGTCGGCTCCGGAAGGAGTAACACTGTAATGTGACGTTGTGTGACAGTTACTTTGTTGTTCTCCTCCTTCGACATGGCCTCGTCGAGCTCGTCTGGCAATCAACGACGAAGACCTCTCACGAAGCGACCGCCATCGTCTCGCCAGAACTCTTCGTTCCTGGGGAGCCTTAAAAGCATCGTAACCGCTCCTTTGGCCTGGTTTGCCAGCACAGATGATTTTGAAGATTCCAAAGATTTTCAAGGCAAGCGGAGGCGCCTTGCGGCGGCTCCTTCTGAGCCACCTGTAGAGGACGATGACAGGTCTACGAGAAACAAGCGTCTGAGGATCCACAGTCCTCCCCGCGATGAATCGTACTCTCAGACTACCGCTCCAATTCATGGCTATCTTGACCCCCCCGGTTCTGTGTTCCAATTACAACAGCGTCAACAATCCAATCCTTCGGTCCAACCCTCTTCCATTCGTTCTCCCTCTGTTACGCAATCTTATGATCTCAATAATAACAGTAATAATCATCTTCAGACCAGCATGCCCTCGCGCACGATGTCCATTGACCCGCCGCCTCGCCCTCTCTCAAGTGGTTTTGCTACTTCCTCTATTCATCCACGCCGAGATACCTCGATAGATTCTAGCAACCTCATTAGAACGGTTTCGCGGGATTTATCAATGCCGCCTCTATCTGGTCGCCCGTCATTCCTTATGCGCACTTCGATGACGCCGCAACCTCTCAGAGAGGTTTCTGAGCCCCCTCCATTGAAAACCCTCTATTCAAATCCCACATTTCTCCATGCGCCCTCGGCGAAGCCTTCGAAACCCTTGCAAAATGAATTAACAAGGTCGTCCTCCGTCACACTTGGTTCTCTTGTGGACTCTGTGCGAAGGGTAAGAAATTTCTTCATGTGTCGATTTTCATATGCCTGATCTTTCCTAAAGCACCATTCTCCAGCTCGTCAACATAGTTCTCTCGTGTTTAGTGAAGCAGATCTTAAGCCCGCCAGTACAGGTAAGTTGTACATCGCTATGTCTCTTGGCAGTATGAATCCAGTATTGTTTTAGGTCCACACCCTGAGACGGTGATAGAGAAGGCTCTTCATGAGATGGATGTCTACAAGACACCCCTTGTACCGACTCGCTTACGTTCGTCCAATGTTTCAGCAACGGTGTCATCTACCAACATGTTCAAATCTCGTCGAGCTTCAAAACTTGTCCTTATGCAAGAGGACGGTCGCTCGGAGCGACTTGGACGAAAAATCAACGGAAAGGAGGCTCTTCTCCCCAACAAGACAAAACCATACGCCGGTGAGGGCGGGATGAAAAGACTGCTGGCCAGAAGGAAGCAAGAAGCAGATGAAGAAAAGAGCGGGTTTCCTGCCGATGACGAGCAGATGGATGACGATACTCAGACAAGCCACGAGAACGCCGTACATCACCCGAATACAACTTTCGAACCAGCGATGCCCATTCCACCATCCCCAAAGGTAGTACGGGTCTCTTCGGATACCGCTTCTTCTATACATTCCTCTTCGCTCCGTGTTGGACGCACAAAGGCTAGGAACCATGATCGACCCACCAGACTTCCAAAGATGAAGTTCTCTGCTGCATTTGATGAAGAGGCCGCAGACGAGGTGGACGAAGCAGCAATAGAAAGAAAGAAGGAAATGGACCTTCTGGATGAGGCTGCAAAACGTGTTCCTGTTTTTAAGATTCCGGAAGGGTTCAGTTTTATGAAGGAGGCGAGTTCACTCATGGTTGTTTTAAATTGGCTGATGTCTCACATCTCCTCAGACCAAGGTTATTGACATTGATTCTTCGGGAGGAAAAGAGCCCCCGATTAAGACTCTTCCTTTCTCAATAAGTGAAGCGGTGGGAAGGTCAACCGAATCACCTCCCAAGCAGGATAATTCGTGTCCAACTGCTGACTCGCCGTTGCCGGCAGCTCAAACCGTGGAGACAACAACTTCAGGTTCAGCTGCCCCGCGAGTTACTGTCGCTGTCCCTAACTTCGTGAATTCAGTGGCCTTCTCCAAACCGACCACACTTCAGCCTGGTTCAAGTGAGGCGGGTTCAAGTGGGGTGCCCAATTTCTTTGCCACTTCGTCGACTTTGTCAAAGCCTCTTGAAATTCCTTCGCCTGCTCCACTGCTTTTTAATGTATCCAGTCCTACGTCAATCAATCCGCCGGTTCCCGTAAAAGATGTTGATAATCCATTGTGGGAGGGCGAAAGCAAGAGGACCACTGAATTATTGCCTAGCAAATCTCCTTTGTTTGATTCCACCCAAAGTCCAGGTGGGAATGGGCATTCGGCCACTGCAGGAATAAGTGCTACTACAGCTGCTGTCACTTCTCTAACGCCAGCTCCTTCCCTTTCATCCATTGGACAGTCAGGGTTACCGTTACTATCCCAGGGAGAGCCATCTTCAACGCCACTCTTATCTTTGTCAAAATCGACGGAACCTCCTGTACCTGCCGTTGTGAGTGACGAAACTCCGAAACCATCGTTTATCTCAACTCCGGCTCCCATATTTGGCACTTCAATATCATCTGGAGTTTTCGGCGAACTTTCCAAAGCGACTGTTCCTGCATCATCGCTGTTTGAGAATTCCATGAATGGACCAGCTCAGACTACCGTACCTGGTCCCGCTTCACTCACATTCGGACAGACCGCGACTCCAACATTGTCAGCCATGGAGACTTCCAAGCCACTGTTTGGGCCAGTCGAAGTGCAAAAACCGAATGAAGGTGGTAATGGAAGCCGAGAGTCAAGTTTTGGAGGCCAAATCCCAAACAAAGAACCCGCGAATACTCCCTTTTCATTCGGAACCACGAGATCCAAAGATACGGACCAAAAACAGGCTAACAGTGTATTTCCTTTCGGAAATACAGGTACCAAAGACGCAGAGCAGAAATCTACGAGCTCTATGTTTTCCTTTGGAAAAACAGACGAACCGGAACAAAAATCTGCGAGCACTCCTTTCTCTTTTGGAAACGTGGGTGTTCCTTCAGGTCAAAAGCCTGCTTTCTCTTTTGAAAGCAAGAGCAACGAACCGGATGCAAAGATTACGACCAACCCATTTTCCTTTGGAGCAGCGCCGAGCACACCTCCGGCTGATGGAACTCGGGGCTCGCTTTTCACCTTTGGGGCGCCTGCGCCCTCTGCTTCTGTTCCCGCTCCTGGCCCTGTAGGATTTTCTTTCAGTAGAACTGGAGCAGATAGTGATGCATCTACGAAGCCTTTTGGTTTTGGACAATCAGCGCGCCCCATTACACCTCCCAAGAATCAAGATCTCGAGGTTAATATGGATGAAAGCCCGACTCGTGACACCCAACAAGCTCTTAAGCCAGTTGTTGCGCCTACTCTTGGAAGCGGTGGGTTCGCCTTTGGTACCAGTACGCCTGCATCCTCTTTTGGATCTCAGAACATTTCTGTACCCTTTTCTTTTGGAGCATCGTCAACTGCCACTACTAATGCCTTTGGTAAACCTTCCGAAGGCAATTCATTCAGTTTTGGTCAGGCTGCGCCCACTACATCAAGTTTCCACTTCGGACAGAGCAAGCCTGAACATGAACCACCACGACCAAGTACAACGGGATCCTTTTCTTTTGGTGCTCCTACATCTGCTGCAGGATCGACTCCTGTATTCCCTTTCGGTGGCCCTAGTAACAACAGCACTGGAAGTACTTTTGGGCAGTCACAGTCTGGATCAGCACCAGGCAGCCCGTCCACTTTTACGCAGCAACCATCACCCTTTTCCTTTGGAGCGCCCTTGCCGCCTGTCAATACAGCATTCTCATTTGGTTCTCAGTCTGCATCCCCCGCCAGAGTCAATATAAGTCTTCCGCAGCCCGCGACCCCAGGAGGGTTCGGAAACACAAACACTTCTGGATTCGGGCAAGCACAACAACCTGCCTCACCATTTAACGCGTCCAACGTAGCTGCACCAGCGACGGGAGGTGCTGCTCTTTTCACCATCGGTGCGGCGCCAACAGCGCCTGCCGGGACTGGCACTAGGGCTATCCGCAAGCTCCCCAACCGAAGAGGTGGGGCAAAGCGTTAATCAACTATATCCAACCCTCTTCATGTCTAATGCTCCCCTTTCTTTTTCGCTGTCTGAAGTATATCTATTGGACTCAAGAAACATCGTTTTTCGTTTATAGTTACAATATCCCTTTTTTGCCAGGGCGCAACCCCAGGCGTTCAAGCTCGATGCGTCTCCACGTCTTACATATGTAAGGCGTTTGTTTGGTGCATCACCTATCTCCTTCCCATTAACGCTTACTGGTTTGTCTTCACCCCTTTCACTTGGGCTTTCTGTCGGAATTTACGACTTACAACTGTATCACATTAGTAGCTTCTCTCGGCTCAAGGCCAACATTGTCATATATATACATCATATCTAGTACCTAGTTACATTGGCTCAAGGCCATCACGCATTACATTTACGTTGCAACAATCCATGATATTCATGATAAGCTTGTGGTTGATTACTTATGAATCAATCATAAATGACTAGATGTTCCTTTTCTCTCTTCTCCTCAATGATCAGTACACGCACGAGACTCTCCCAGGCAGTACCTCAGCTACTGAGCTGTCGATTCCAATATCATTCATTCTTTGCTCAAAAACGACCATATTCAGAAGTATCAATCAATGACACTCAAGAACTTGCAGGTTCCTCGACAAAGACTGCTGCAAACCAGTGGCATGTAGGATGGTTGTTTGCTGATTCAGTTTTCCCCATTCAAATAGCCAAATGGGAGTACGTGTATAATTGACGATGATTCCTTCCATTGAATGAAACCCAGTTTTCGGCATTATCTTGGTTTGTTGCGTGAAGAATATATCTTGGAGATCATTCGACACCGTTTGGGACACATCAAGTCTCATGACTTTAGAATCATCTCTTTGGAACCTTATGAGAAAGACGGAGGCGTTTTTATACGGTTTACTTATAACGCGAGCAGTACCGAAAACGCCCTTCAGTCCATTGAACGTGAGCTGTTGGAAGTAGCTGCAAAGCACGGAAGCCTGCCATCTTGGCTTGGCCCCAACAAAGGGAAGATATGGGTAGTCAAAGGCAAGCCCTGGAGAGAGGTTTGTTTCTTTTCATTATCATTCCTCCCTATTGAATATCTCATGACTCAGGACATGAACCGATACGCATCCCCCATAGTTAATGTTGCGTTCGATGGACCTGACATACAGGAGCAATCGCTTTATGAGTTATTTCGAGTGAGTCTTTACCATTTCCCTCAATTCCATACTTACTCTTACTTCCTTTCGCATATAGCCATTTGGCCGTATCCAACGTTTAACCGCTCCTACACCCGTTCCTGCGGGTACTTCAAGATCGTCTACAATAATTTTCAGCCGAATTCACTCCGCTACCATTGCCCGAAACGTTCTTCATGGTTTATGTTATACTCCCGTCGAAGGAACAGGGAAAACTCTTCTACGTACTACATATCAGCGGCCTGTTCAAGCCCACGCAATACGCGACTGGATGTCAAGTCATCCGAAAATAACACTGCCCCTCTTGGTGTTCCTTTTGGGAACTTTAACATATACTGTTTGTGTATTCTCTTTCTTCAGGATTAGACTGGCATACATAAGATAACAAACAGGTTTTCGATCCTATACGGTCTCTAATGGTCCAAGGCAAAATGCTGAATTGGTTTGATTACAAAGGTATAATATTCCAATAACACCTTGAAGAAGTTATGGTCCTGACATCGACAGAATTCCGGCTCTATAAATGGCTACGCATGAACACTCTTGACCTCTTTTCTCCTCCGTCGAGCCAAATTCCTGCTTCCGTTGGACTTACCAGTGGAGTTGGTTGGAAGGAGAGGAAGGAAGCTGTCGGTGCCATCAAGTCCTATTTGTCAGATTTCCCCAGTGCGCCCTCTCTTCCTGGGTTACCGTTGTTGTCATTGATTCGTGGACAGCTACCATTGAATTTATCCACGGTCCCCAGGGCAGTGGAAAAACCAGGTTATTAGAAACAGTTTTGGAAAATGCCGGACGGCACGTTGGTTCCTAGTGTTACCCTTTTTGAAGCTGACGTATTTTTTTCAGTAAAGTTCTGACCATAGATTGCCGTGCTCTCCAAAATGCAACTTCCGATTCACAGACTATTGCTTCACTTGCTGCACAGACAGGATATTGGCCGGTCTTTACGTTCCTCAATTCGGTGAACAATCTCATTGACCTTGCAAGCGTCGGCCTCATAGGGCAGAAAGGTAATCGTCACATCTCATGCATCAATCATCATTTGTATAACATGACTATTTTCAGCTGGTCTCACCAGTTCTTTATATGATCAGTTACGCCAAATCCTTACCATAGTCGGGACTGCCCTCAAAGGCGTGAGCTCTTCGCACCGTGTCGCTACCAAGCACCAAATTCACAAATTGGAGCGCGAAAGATTGGAGAAGGAGGCCAAAGAGCGCATTCAGGCTAAAATTGAAAAAGGTATTTGGCATGATGGAAGGTTGGACTGCGTTGCTGGTAACGGGATCATAAGTGAACTTGGAATCGGAGACGAACCAATGTTCGTGGGCGATGAATCAGATGCATTGTCCGCCGAAAATACAGAGGAAAAGCTTGGTTTCGAGGAAACCACGAGGAAAAATATCGCTCGGGAGGAGATGGAAGCTGTTTCTTCTTTACCAATTGTGGTCATACGGAATTACTCCGTCAGGGTTGGTTCAAACCGAGAGGAACTCTTGACTGTGTTGGCGCAATGGGCTGCGACGCTCGCTGAAAATAAGGTTTGTTCATGGCCAGCTGCTTTGCTATATGTTCGAGGCTCACACCTGATGAAAGGTGGCGCATGTTATCGTTATCAGTGATAACCGTGAAAATGCAAAATATGTCGCCAAAGGTCAGACGCTATTTTATAATCATCAGAGATGATATGAAAGATGCTTCTTCTTCTAGCTCTACCGTCAAAGCCTCTAAACTTAATCGCCCTTTCTGACGCCGACTCTCACAGCTCCATATCTTTTGTCCAACAGAAACTGTGTGACGCTGATATTGGTGCAGACTTGACACCAAAACAAGTAGCATATGTCCAACGCCTCGGAGGGCGAGCAGTTGATCTAGAAAGTGTTAGTCATCTCCCTCATGTACGAAATGTTGTTGGCTGATTTCTAACTGTTAGCTCGTACACCAAATCCGTAACGGACAAACAGTCGAGAATGCTGTTGAAAACATAATCTCACGAGGCGTTGCAGAGCTTAGGAAGAATGCTTTCGGTGAGGACGTAGACGACGCGAAGAGTTTGCCTTGGACACGAGAACAAGCCTGGACGCTCATCAAGCTACTTTCAGAGCATCAAGAGGTGTGGAACTCGAACTATCGTTTCTCCTAGATGACGTCACGTTTTCCATTAAGGTTTCTTATTATGACGTCCTCATCAATTTCCCGTTCAAGGGAGATGAAACATCACTTCGAAGTATGGAGCATGCAGAACTTATATCAATTGGGACACGTGAAGGCCAGCATAATGACATCTGACTAACTGATAATTTTCTTAACATTCCTTCAGGTCGACCGTCTACGATACGCCCTGGAAAACCTGTTCTCAAGTGGGTTTTTGAACGGCTTGTCAACGGTAAGCTCTGCAATTGTCATTTGCGTCACAGTAATCAATGAAACACAAGATCCAATTTTTCGAGCAACGCAAGAAATTTCCCTCAATGAGAAAGTGATTTCAAGTGCTGAAAAAACAATCAAAGACTGTGAGGAAGAGTTGACAGCAATTAGTGTCATCGCATCACGAACACGACTACCATGGTGGCAACTTGGTTGTGGGTCACATGGTACCTCCGATAGAGCAAAATATTTGACAGAAAAAATCGCCTCGAACGCAAAGAAGATTACAATGCTAGAGAAGAACAATTTGAAGCTCAAGAGAGTGTTGGCGAAAGGGGATTCTTAAGGGATGATTCTCAGCTCAGATCACGTGTTCCGGCATGCTACGTTGTCACCGCTCTCAACAATGTAGTGTTCGGTGGCACACTGGAGTGTGTTACGGTTTCGTGTTAGCAACCCGTGCTAGGTGACATCTAAGAGATGAGGCAACCGATCCACCCCTAAGGGGGTCTCCCTGACATGAGCGACATACAGTATTGTAATTCGTGCTTAGTAGTAGGAACCAAATATTAATGCTTGCTTGCAGAGAATACTCAAGATTTTCGAAATTTTATTTCTACTGCTCTGAATATCACTCGGATGATGGGCATTAAGGATACTACTGGTATTCCAGCTTCTCTAGCTTCGTGAACTGAAGAATCTTCCATCCTGACTTCCGTTAGTAGGACGAAGGTCAGGGTCTTGATAAGTTTTGCGTCGAAGTGGGCCCAGTCATTGAAAATGAGGATAGGAACTTGTGTGCTAGGAGAATTACAAAGATGGGCAATCGTGGAGAAAGAATTTTTGATTATTTCTACACTCGGGCAACCTTTCAGTCGTGCGTTTCAGTCCATACCTCGTCTCTAGCAATGTGCAACAAATGACACTTGAAGACATACAGATGACTAACACTTATGTATGGAGCACATCTTCAAGCTCTCAAAACCCCATGAGTTCTCAAAAATGAATTATTCTCAACCTCCAAGCCTTTCCCCCAAGTAATCCATTCACTTGACTCAAGCCGTTGTCAGAAATTGAGATATTGTAAGAGAACGGTTTCCCCGTCCTACTTTTCACTCGAAAAAACGCGCAAGAACACCCGACATAATACCGAAGAGATCGTATTAAGGAAAGACTAGCTAAATTATCAATTCCTCGTCGTGAGATAAGTATATATACGTTTCTTGAATTAAGGTTCTAAAGGAATCGCAATGGACTCGCATGTAAGTACATGCAGGGCTCAATCCGTTCGAGATGTAAATCAAGACAAACCACACAATCGGCGATTGCCGATATGAAAGAAATGTCCACGGACGCGAGACGCGTCAATAAAACCAAATAGCACTTAGGTTTAATCAATTCTTTGCCAATTCCTTGACTTCTACTGTTTCTTCTGTTCCGCATGGTTTCGCCAGATTTGTCTGACTTTGAAAGGACGGCAAGGGAGATAGTTCGTGCTGCTATGCTTGAAGGCACCTTGTCGTATGTATGATCTTAGATACAATAGAACTGAAGAATACTCAATTATAACTTGATATAGTAACTTAACTATCCGGAAAGTTCGTGACAAAATAGAAACAGCATACGAGTTAGAAAAGGGCTTCTTGCTCACACCGCAGTACAAGCATTCCTTGAAAACTGTCATACAAGTAAGGAACGATACTGAAATTTCACTGTGCCCAGAAGTGCTCTAACGTTCGTCCGATGCTCAGGATGCATCCACACAGGCAAGGAGGGAAATGAAAGATGAAGTTCAGTCCAGACATACTATGGCTGGTAAAACCGATGTCACCGACGGTGTCAATTATACACTGACAACAAAAGAACTACAAGCTGGCAAATACAAATCTGCTGTACTTACATTTTCCTCACAGACTATGTCTTACGTCCGAACCAATCTGACAGGAATTTGTCGAGGACTCGTCAGATTTGGAGGAGCTTCCTGAAAATACCCTCACCCCAGAAACGAAGTTTCCGAAGGGCAAAATCAAAAGTAAGGAGGTAAGCTATTATGTCGTCTCTCAATTGACCTACTGGCTACATTTGTTTGGAACAAAGCCGCAAGCTTCACTGAAGCCGCCATTGAGGAAACGACAGAAGTCTATCGCTCACGATAATGAAGGTACGGTTAGCGGCCATGCATTGACAAATTCTGAGTCGAAGACAAAGGTTCAAGAGATTCTAAAAATGACGTTGCCGAAAGATGTAGTAGCTGACGTTTCTTCAGGATTCCGATGACAGCGACAACGAGCTGGCATCACTTGATGATAATCCCAAGCCAAAAAAGAAGGTACGAACATCTGGAGATAGGGTCAGAACTCCATTCAACATTCTTACATGGATCTTCTGAACTTGGCACAGTCTCGCATGAAAACAATAAATAGTAGCAAGCCCAAGGGTGAGGTATCCGATAAACATACCGCAATGATCAAACGACTTAAGGTTGATTTCTTTCGAAGCTTCCTTGCTAAATTTGCTAAACGGACACTAGACTCTTGTCCACGCCTGTGGTGTACGCAAACCTTGGGTGAAAGAATTCAAAGATATGCCGAAGCCTACACAACAAATCAAGAAACTTAGAGAAATCCTAACCGAGCTTGGCATGACAGGAAGGATGAGCATGGAACAAGCGAAGAGGATCAAAGCCGAGCGAGAACTAGCACAGGAACTAGGTTTGTGGATTTCAGCTAAATGGTTTTGGTAATGTCATTGACCTTTTTTCGATGTAGAGGATGTGAAATCTTTCGAACAGTCTATGCTGAAAAGCTCCCGTAGCCGGATTGCCGAGTCAAGTTCACGCCCCTCTTTGAAACCGACACATTCTGAAGATGAGGATTCTGAGAACGATGATGATCTCAAACATAAGAGACGCAAGGTGATCCATCGCCCTTCGTTTTTGAATGATTGATCTTCCAATACTGTCCCATTCAGATCGCACCGTCAAGGAGTATTGATGCATTTATTGGCAGCGAGAGTGACGACGAATGATCGTTGTATACCCCTATAGATACTCAGCTGAGACTGTTTTATCTCCAAAAAGAGGTCCTTTTAATTGAAATTCATAACTAGCTAGTAGCTGTTCTTTACATTGTTTTAACGAACTTAGGAGCAGGGCGAAGATGTTGTTGGGCCATGTAGTCCGGTGACGGATAATCCGTTAATGCTAAAGCAGTCGAAAAAGTACCATCGGATACTATTTCGAGGTTGGCGATCGATGCGCCCGTGGCATCCAGCGACCAGAGTGATAGAGCCAGTGTGTTAACTGATTTGCGTCGCAAAATCCTAAAATTAATGTTGAAAGAACACATTTGCAACTAAAATTCTAGCTTAACTTACCCTGCGGGTAAAACAAACAGAGTTTGGGGCCTTCCAGGAACGGAGTTCATCAGAGATCTCAGCGTGGCAGTAGAGTATGTCGCAAAACGAACCCAAGATTGTTTATATACTTCCCAATCTGCCAACCATTCAAGTAGATCTGAACCCGGAAATTGGATGTTATAGTGCTTGGTGTGATCGAGAGACGAATTGGGATATCCAGTCCGTCAGGTACGTTCTCAGAGAATACAATTTTAGCCCTCGTTTGAAGGAGGAATTGACCATCCTACCCAATCGAACATCGTTCTGTAAAAGTTGACGCCAGCACGGGAAACACCACCGCCAGCCAGAGGCGATCCTTCTGCCCAAGAAGAATCTGGAAACCCAGGAAGATGGGCTCCAATTCTTTCCGCGTATAACCCGCCTTCGTTAAGATATCCCCTGAATGTATCTGGTGTATTGGTTGCACCGCCCTGATAATGAAGGTTATGAATTTCAGCCGAATAAGACTGTGAGACATCGAAGTATTCACTAGATTTCCTTGAAGCTTCCAAAGGGTAAAATTAGTTTTACCTCCTTCGATAGCGAATCCTCTGATACCACGAGGCTCCTTTCCGCCATTCGCTGTCAAATTCAGGCATGAGTGACACCTGTGGTGACCCATCGCTTGAGAGTACATACTGCTCGTTTCGACAATTCTGATGAAAGTATGTGAACCGCACATCAGTTCTTTAACACAAAGCTTACCCTGTGTGGTCTAGGGTGGGAAAAAGTCAGTCATTCGGCAGTAAACGCAGTCGTTAACTCCTGCCTTGTAGAATAGTAAAGACGTTGTCACTGCCGACTCGTAGGCTGTTCGCTTGGATCGTCCATCTGTTCGTCGTTTGGCTAATTGTAGCATTTCCTTGACTTGATCCCAGAAAGAATCCGTTTAACCATGCTGAATAACCACCGGCGAAGCCGTATTGCACTGTGGTTGTGATAGCAGTTTCCAAGCCACTAGCATTAAAATGACCTCTAAATATCAGATTACCGCCGTAGAACCTGCCCCAAGTCCATCAGAAATCCTTGAAGATAGTGAACAAGGTTCAAACCCGTATTGCTGCGAGTACAAGACCCGGTTTCCTGAAAGGACAGGTAAATTGGTGTACTGAGAAGTCGATCAATGACGGTACACATTGGTTCTGTCATGCCGTACGTTAGTCTCCGTCAAGTCTGCAGTTACGAAAGAGGTATCATCAAATGCGGGATCAACCTCAGGTAAGCTGAGGAAAAATCAATCTCTGGGTCAAAAGAGGATGAATTTTTTACCTTCCCAAAACTTTCCAGTTTCTCAGCATTGGGAGTTCGATTCCAGAACGACCGGGTTGACTAGTAGAGAACATGCCGTTTTTAGTTCTGACAAGAAGGGCTGGAACACCATTCCAGGTGAGAAAGTTGACATTGGGAGGGGCCAAGAACTCGATAGTAGTTGTTCCATTCAAATCACCGGTCTGCAAAAAAGTAGAGCTCAAATCAGCGTGTACCTTTGATCTACTTACCAACGAAAGTGTGTCTTCAGTGATTTCAGCTGTTCGAACAACGTACGGTCCGGCAACAAGAACACTTAGAACATAGTTCAGAAAGCAGACGAGGGAAAGCATCTAGAAAACTACCAACCTTTGGTTTGTACCGACAGAGAAGAATTGTCCGAAGTCTCCTTCACCAGCAATGACAGGGGCATGCCATGTATTGGCTGTAAACTTATCTAGAACAATAACCACAACCGTGCTTTGATTGTGTTGAATGGTGATGAATTGTGAGCCGGTCAAAAACGAGTATGAAATTGTCAGAGTGCCATTTGAAAATTCGGATGACACAAAGGGGGGCATTGAAATGACAGGAGCGCTCGCAAACTGGAAAGCTGTTTCTCCGGTCTGACCAGGCGGCCCATAGCAGACAATATAATCAACTTCTCCGAGGCTGTGTGAGCGAGGATTGAGTACCAATACTTTATCAAAAGATGTTGCTACTCGCGTAGTCCAGGTCATAATCCTTTGTCGGCGTCAATCTCTATATAGATGGCAAAAAACTCGAGGTCAACTTACTCTGCAGTTGAATATAAAATACGTATCGCAGTAGATCCAAACACATAATCTGTTGGCAGGATTTTACTTTCACGCCCATTGAAAGTGATATTGCCGGATTTTGGAATTATAATACGCCCAACCGAAGTATCTACTGTGAGACGGGTTGTAGTGAGTGCCGTTGATCTGAAATGTTGTAAACTAATGATCATCCAATATTGTAAGGGATAACTTAACGTCGATACATTCTGCCTGGTCACGTAGAAGGCGGCGCCACTGTCTAGGTTCCGTAGTTCGGCGGCATGGATCATATCTGAGGATGTGTAGTTCGTCCCGTTGGCAATGAGTGTCGCTCCGAGAAGATCGCGCGAAACTCGAAGGAACAGCCCTGAGAACAAAGCTAATCTAGCAATGGCAGTTTTTCATTGTAAAGAGCTACCTTGAAGTCTCATTTCATTCATCTTGGGTGTTGCAACTCGATTCTCGTTGATCCCTGTATGGTCAGACACAAACATTAGATGGCTGTACTCAAAGGTAAGAAAGGGAAACCCTACCGCCTCCATAGTCGTACGATGAGTACCTGTCAGAAACCATGAATTCAAACAAGTATAGGCATCCGTTTATACATGGGCACTCACACAGTCGGTTCTACAGTTTGGCCCCAATTCGTCCCGCCGAATAGCACTGTTGAGGGAACTTTAATTTTGGGTTTAAAGAGGCTTCAAGTGTGTCCCTACTGTAGACGTCTAGTGAAAATATGCACAAAATACAATACAGGTATTAGATCATGACGTACTTAGTATGGTGGCGGTCTGGGAACTAATTTGACGTAGTTCGTTCATTATGCAAATCGTCTATTGATTGGAATGCTTACTATGCGTCCTTGTAGAAAACGTTTTCTGTCAAAAATTGGTAAAAAGCAAAGGAGTAACAGAGTCTGTGATGGTCACCATAGTCGGCGTTTGTGAGGTTCATAGCTATGCTTGACTTGTAAATTCAAATGAGCCATGAGGTGGGAACAGACATACAAAATTTCTCATATCCTGTGCCGCCACGTGAGACGGCACCCCACCCAAGAAGAAAACCTCCACCAAACTTGCCAGAGGTATATTAAAAGATTTCCAAAGTGAGACACAATCATAAGTACTTCAGCAAGACAAAGTGGATTACTTGGCGCATTTGCAACGTGCGCGGAGTAATATATGGCTTGTACTTGTGCCCAGTCATTTGCACCTTGTGGGTACGAATCGCCACTGGACAATTTATCACATTATCCTGAAACAGTCGATATGAAGCTACACGAGCTCAACACACCAGTATATGTCAACATGAGTTCCTGGTCGATCGGGAGAGAAGTTCCCTGCTTGCCCAGCATGCTGATCATTGTGAGTTATAGCTAGTATCAAGATGTTAAACAAGTGAACCATTGACTAGTACGACACGTGTTGGACATACGGACTACAATACCATTCGCTCGGTAGAGGTCAATGATTGCTTGCATATAGATATCATTGCCAGGGCTTGCACTGAATTCGTTTTCCGCTTGGACTAGAATTACTGACAGGTATATGTCGGTGAGCTTCATGGAGCTTTGTCGCTGTATCAATACTTACTCGGACCGCCATTTGTGATCTGGTTCTGAGCAATAATCTGCGAGATACTTGTCATATAGGCGGTCCAAGCTTGAATAATAATCCGGCAGGGACAATGAGAGAATCACAGGTGTCCATACCTTTCTGATAGCTCGGATTATTTGTACGAAGGTTGCCTGCAATGTTGCCGACCCAACCAGGAAAACCACCGCCAGTCGTTTCCCCGTCTACATTCAATGAGGCCGAGGAAAGAATCTCCAATCATGGTATAACGCACTGATATATGGTCCAGGTCTGAAGCATTGGGTATTATTGATACATATGGCCTTGAACTGTCTCAACACACCTTGCAATCATCCAGAGACCCGTCTTCTTCGCTTCATCAATAAACTTCTGAATATCCCGGTATGTTCCTTCCTGAAAATCACCCTGGCCACCATTGGTAGACGGAGCGGGGTAATGGACGGCCCAGTTGACGTAGAAAGAAATAGTGTTGAATCCGTTGGACTTGATTTTTTGTAAAATGTCAGCCCACAAATCAGGATTACCTGGTAATCTCCAAGGGTGGACTTCGGCAGAAAGGATGAAGATTCTCTGGCCATGAATAAAAAGCGAATGAGAATCCCAGGTCACGGTATCTGTCAACCCAGTAGAATTTCTCTTCGTCAAGTCAGAGTTGTGAAGTGTTGAGCATGCAGAGACAGCGAAGAGCAAGATAGCATGCAGTGTTAACAACATGATGGAGTATGTTTCAGAGGATGCAGACTTTTGGATACGGTTACATCACCGACAGGCTCACAGGGTTTCACGAGATGTTTCCGCTCAGCTGAGAATCCATTCTGAACAGGTGACCCAGATGGATTCTTCTACCCAGGTGGAAGGGACATGCGCGATTGCCTGTGACCTTAGCGGTCCGTTCGACCAGAATCTCGAGACTCGAGATCACGGTCCGGTTTCAGCGAATCGTTTACAGCCGTCTGTGAAGCCACAGTGTCAAAAATGATGAAGAACAACCTAGAAGGGCATAAGCAGGGATCAGACATGGCAGCAGGATGGGCTAGATCAGAATTTAAGTCAAAAGTACACTAGAGTCTGAGGTTTGTCAGGAAAACAGCTCGAAATAATATCGGAAATGGTATTTGCCATATGTCTCTCTCAACCTATACAACATCATCAGGTCTGTTAGCAGTATGATTTTGCCGTTTCCCAGATAGATAACCCTTGCTACAGGATTTCTTCTCCCCTCTATCCACTCTGCACCCCCGTTTTTCACGTCAGCATCGTCTTTGAATTTTGGCTATTTCTAAGCTAACGGGCCGGTCAGCCAGCAGCCTAACTCTGCAACGGATGCAATCGCTGTTGAGCAATGGTCACACTTATTGCTAGCATACGCACGTCATAGACGACTTTTCTTTCTTCGAATTGAGGATGCAGAGACTGCAGGTCATGACTGGGACGAAGTTCTGCGTAATGAACGCGTCAACCGTACGTCCATCCTCAACTTGCGTTCAAATGACCTTGAGCTCTGTTTTCAGGCAGAGTCCTTCCTTCGTACTTATCACACATCGTATCTGCCATGATCGTGAAGGATTTAGCAGCATATGAACCACAGAAACAGATTAAATCAGTATTGCTTTATTGGCGCTCACCAGGCGAGTGGGCGGAAACGCTTCACAACTGGGTAAGTCAGTCTCAGAACACTGAATCGTATTCATCATTGATGGAAGGTAGGCAACGGAAACAGGACAACTAAACACCATATTGACTTTTTACGATATCACGGATCCTCCTATTGATTCTGAGTTATCTGGCATTCCTATACCCCTGTTGCGCAAAGCGATCGGCATTCTCAGCAAGACCGGAAGAGCTCAAATCCTGGGAATAGCTGATGGAGAGGGTGTCAGGATTTTCGCATCAAGTAGATGAGGAGATCTGCTGAGCGCGTTGAACTATCTGGCACAACCATGTATGAATACTGTCCATGTCTTCAAATTACCACGCCACTTCTTCGACGTTGCTGAGCATCTAAAACATACAACTGCCCAACGTCAACGTTCCTCCACGAGGCAAAATTGAGTACAGTCACGTGAGAAAAACGTGATATCACTCTGAAAACAGTACAAGCTAGTTTCACCAAAAGGCAAAACTGGGTTCGGTCATATGCGAGAGACCTGACAATGAATTCAGCTTCGTCGAACGCTTCGAGCTGCATTTATTCAACCATGCCTGACTTTATTAACACTCTTGCCTAGACTCTACAATGAGTAGACACGTCGATTGCTTCCCGCGCCAGGTTCCCCTGTACTAGAACAAAGTTCAGAACATATGATAAATGTGTAATCCACGACACCGAATATATTGTAGCGGAGGTAGATATCAGAAGAGTAACATAAACTAGCGTCGTGTTCGTATGTAGCGAGACCAGAACGCGGCCACGTGACATGGATCTCTGGCGCGAAAACCTGAATGACGACATCTACAATCAAGGCCACAACCTACACGATGAGTACAGCTTTGATCAAGTGTCATATATGTCTCGAATTCAAGGAAATCCTTAACTTCAAGTTTTTTCCGTGCGGTATTTTGAAACTTTCCGGAGTCTTTCATCACCCGAATTAAACTGTTATTGAACAGGGCATGGATTTTGTGGTTCACCATGCATCAACGAGCTGTTCTCACACAGCACCTCCAGTTCTCCTGTTCTTTGCCCCGAATGTAGATTCAGACTACATCGTGTAGATGCGCGTCCTATCTACTTAGAACTGGCGACATATCAAGATGAACAAATCCTAGCTATCAACAAGTTCGTGCACTGTCTAGCCAGGATTGACCAAGATTCAAAGGCAATCAAGGTAGAGATTGCCGAGAAGAAACTGAACAAGTTGACGAAGTCATTGAATAACAACGAGAGCGATATGGTGAGTTTGTAAACGGCCTCAAGCTTCTGTCTCCAAGTGCCTCAACAGTCCCAGGTTATTCTAACTGAAGCTGTGACGGAGTTTAGGGAAAGGATAATTCCTATCTTCAGGAAAGCAGAGGAACAATCTCGAGAGATCGAACGCTTGAAGAGGCAGCTCAGCAAATACCAGAGTGAAGTGGCTGCCAATGCCAGACAGATCGAGACGCTGAAAAGAGAGTGCGATGAAACATGCGATCTGTGGCAAAAAACGATTGTCGAACGTGACAAGGCTATAGATTTGTCAAACCATGCTGTACTGAAGATCAAACAACTTCAGAAGGACCTCATTCAAACTAAAGCTCAAGAATCCGAGTTGGAGGATACAAAAAAATTCCACAAAGCTCAATTGCTAGAACACAAGGAGATGGTATTTTCTAGGTGTCCTGTCGTCAGCTAGCACTGAATCCCCTTCCACTTTAGGAACGAAGACAGAACGAAAAAATAAAGTTATTGAAACGGCAATTGTCGATTGCACAGCAAGAGGTGCAAAAGAAGCGAGACGCACGAAGAGAAGTTGACGCTGACTCTCCCACCTCTTCAAGCCAGGTGTGAGAGATCAACTCCGCTGAGATATTTGCTTATTTCCCCTCCCCCCTTTCAAAGTGTCTGAAACGGAGAGCCAAAAGCCCCTGTTCACAAACCCCGGTTGAATTGATTGGCACGACCATCAAGTCAGCCTTGTTCGAGGCCATGCCTAAACCCGATGAATTTGGGTCCAACTGGAGGCTCACACGACCTGATCTGAAGAAACAAAAGATTGGGGACGCTTTTCCTGTAAAGCTGGACAAACGCGGCCAACCAGTTGGCGCTGTCCAAACTGGTAGCAGGAAGACCATACGTATAACCAGATGATTCTGTAATTGGTGACTTGCTTGTACAATAGGAGCGTAAGATAGCTGTAATATATCAACGTCAGGAGAATCTTACGTCAGCTCGAGTTTCCCGACGTCGTCAAGTACATCTAACGATCTCGCTGAGTAGCTAGCATGATGGCGGACTCATCACAGCAGCGTAACGAGCTCTCCGCTTTTTTGAACTTCTTCGCGACTTTCGACCTCTCCCGGCCTATAACCACTCTTTCTGATCTCAGTGATGGTGCTGCCCTTTTCGAGATCCTTTCCCTCGTGTGCGTTATTCCAGATAGACAACAGCTTGTATGTTACCTTACAGTATCCAGCGATACAGATTACTTCAGGTCCTCTGCGCGTCCCCCACAGCTGTCTGAGAATTGGGTCCTACGCTTCAGCTCCTTGAAACGGTTGTATCGGCTCATGACACAGTATTTCACGGAAGTACTTCAGAAACCTACGGACTCGTTAGATGTCCCGGACCTCCAAGCGATTGCCAAGAGCAGCGATCTTTCGGCGACGTTGATTATGTGCAGGATCACCATTGCCATTGGTGTGCAGTGCGAGAGGAACAAGCGGTTTATTGAGAAGATCCAAAGCTTGAGTGAGAATGACCAGCATCAACTTATGAAGGCAATCGAGCAGGTTCGCTTTTTTGTGCGATTTCATTTATTTCACTTATTTCACATATGTAGGTCATGGCGCGTATCGGTGTTACGCATGGGGGTTCTCTTGCCTCTGGAGCAAACATGAACGAGTACTGTTTATCTTTTGTCAATATGCATGCTCGAAACTCATTTCCTGTCTTAGAGATGATCACTATTACAGGATACAATTAGAACGGAGTCAAATATTTTCGGAGAAAGAAACACTCCAAAAAGTCTATGAAGCCCTTCTGGAAGAATACCGCGCGTTACAAACGAACTTTGACGACGTAGTTGCTGAGAAGGAAGACGCACTGAACCGACTGCAGGATGTACGACGAAACGTGGATAACAAGCGGAGCGAGAAGACGGATGGGGTGCTGCGTGCTGAATTAGAGAGGCTGAGGGGTGAAGTGTGCGTGTAGTTATCTGCTGTCAGGCCTTTCTAATGTCGTTTCGCAGCCAAAAGAACGAGGAGACTCTTGCAATGACGGAAACCGAACTTGAGAAGAGCACGGCTCTAGTTGTGGACTTGACGAAAAGGTGCGAAGAACTGCAACTTCGAGCAGACGAGCGTGATAAGTATAAGGATCAAGTTGATGAGTAAGATTGCCTTCTCTATACTCGAACGGATCGTGATTCCTGTTCCTGTGTAGGTATCGTCATGCAGCTGATAAGCTACAGAAGACTGAAAATGTGATGGAGAAGTACAAGAAGAAACTTCAGGAAGGCGCCGATCTTCGGCAACGTGTCAAGGTGCACATCACCAATGTCTGGGAATTCTGGCGGAATAACCATTCTGCCAGGCTTTGGAATCGCAAAACGCAGATTTGGTAGACAAGAATGCATCCATTGAAGAGGAATACAGAAAGGTTGCTGCCTTCAAACCCCTTATGGAGTCTTACAAAAATCAGATAGCGGATCTCGAGTCAAAAAATTCGGTCCGTGCCCAAGAAATCGACGCAGTCAAGTTTGAACTTGAGCAAAGCCGAACGAAACTAAGAATCACTGAAGAGGAGCGTACTAAAGATTCGGAAACGCTTGAGCTGTACCAAGAACGCGTACGCGAACTAGAATTATTTTCACACCGGCCAATTCCAAGTTCGCACATTCAAAAGCCATCTGATGGCGAGTTTACAGAGGCAGAATTGCTGGGCACCGATGACCACGATGCTACTGTCAATGCCGATATGGATGACCATGCAGGACTTGGACTTGGCGGGGAGCTCGATGATGCTATTGCGGGAACGACGATGACGGATCTCAAATTGCAGGTACGGAGCCTGAAGCGTGAGCTTGAAGCAGTGAAGAAGAATGAAGTCGATGCGAGTCGTGTTCTGGTGCTGGAGAACTTACTGGAGGATGCTAACCGTATGAAAACGCGATACGAAAGCGACTATCTTGCCGCACAACGAGAGAAACTCATCCTACAGCGTGAACTCGAGGAGATACGAAATGGGAAATCACTCGGTGATGGGTACGTCTATCTGCTCTAGGACAAGTCGAGTAATTCAAAGCATAATTGATAGTGCTGAGGCTGCCATCGCATTGAGGCAACGTCTAAACGAAACTGTAGATCAACTCGAGACATTGCGTAAAGAGAACATGGAGCTCCAGGTCAAGTTTGATACACAAGAAAGAGAGCTGACCATCGCTAAATCAGACCGTGAGTCGCTTTGTTGATTAGTAGAACTTTACTCACATGTAGCCAGTTACATTGGTTAATAAGGATCAGCTTGATATCCTGGCGACGTTGCGGGACTCGGTGAACGAGGATAAAGCGGCCCTTGAAGCGGATGTGGAGCGTTTAAGGAAGCAGAATAAGGAGTTGACAGACAAGAATCGTATGCAACTTGAACAAGTCAATACCCTGCTGTTCGAAAAAGTTAATTTGCAGAGCGAGGGCATTGGACAACGAGAGAAACTGCTTCAGAGAGAACGTGACTTTAGGTGGGTCATTTTTACCGATGAAATAATGTACTTTGTTTACGCATGCCCTTATAGCGACCTGCGGGCTTCAATCTCGGGTAAAGACCTTCCGGAAGACATCCGAACGCGGTTGCTTGAGTTGCATGAGACGAATGCGACCCTCAAGGAGCAGACTAAGACACTGAGTGAGAAGCTTACCAGAGCAAAAGCTGTGGGTCATTCCATCAACGCACTTGGAACTGATGTTCATGGAATGGATGTAGTTCATAAAATCGCAAGACAAGCTCTTCAAAGAGCAGCATACTGCTAATTTGAGCTCCGCACCAGGTCTGTTTGAAGAGGCAGAAGCTAGTTTCCGGTCGCAAATTAAGCTGCTCGAGGAAGAGGTGGCGCGGTACAAGGTGTGTCTAAACTGAAGAGCAACTTTATTTTGAATAGTACAGATTAAAAGAATCTGATCTACAGGCACTGTTGGCGGAATCAACTATGCGGTACCGACGAGAGCAGGAGCTTATGCTGGGTGCGTTACACGAACATGGGATGCGGCGTGTACGAGCGCATATGGGTGGGCAGGTACGGGAACCAACCGCATGGTTAGGAAACCTTCGCAAGACGGTAAGTGAGTTCAATTTCTTGGCATGATTCGAATTGACTCCGGTACAGATGGGGCATACAGTTCAACGAGTATAGTGTATACAGGAAGCATTTCACATAGAGCACATTAATTCTTATACCCTCATCAATCAGTTTTTATATGTATTCGTTGTACACTTTCTGTCATCCATGAATAACCACTAAAACTCGACCCTTCGTTTCGACACATGGCAAGCGCTATGACTAGCCTCCTCATTGATGGCAGCGTTCTTGAGGGTGGCGGTCAGATCCTGCGCAACTCGACTTCGCTGTCTGCTCTTCTCGGCAGGCCAATCTCCATCCATAAAATTCGCAACGCTCGTAAACCTCCTGGGCTCAGGAATCAGCACCGCACGGGCCTCGAGCTAGTTGCGCAAATCTCCTCCGCGCGCCTAACGGGTGCTACGACCGGGTCAGATGCTATCGACTTCGTTCCTGGCCGAACTGTCTTGCCTGGCTCGTTTACAGCAGACTGTGTGACCGCAGGATCGACAACGCTCCTTTTACAAATTGCACTCCCACTCTTGCTCTTCTCGCCTGCACCCGGCACATCACCATCGATACTCACGCTTCTAGGGGGGACGAATGCGACGCTGGCACCACAGATTGACTACTCTCAACACATATTTCTGCCGTTCCTACGGCGACACTTTGGGCTACCCCCCGGCAGCGTCGAGATCGAGATTCGCAAGCGGGGTTACTATCCCAAAGGCGGCGGAGAGGTGAAAGTGACCGTGACGCCGGTAGAAAGGCTCCGTGCTGCGCGGGTGCTGGAGCGAGGAAGAGTCAAGCATGTTGGGGGTATTGCGCATTTTGCGGGGTTGCCGACGAGTGTAGGGCGCGAGATGGTGCTTGGGGCGCGTAGGACGCTTGGGAAAGTAAATGGTTTGAATGCAGCGGGGGAGGAGGGCAAGGTAGAAGTGGATATCCGGTACAAGAGGGAAAGAAACGAGGACACAAAGGGAGCAGGGAGCGGGATCGTGTTGTGGGCTGAGTTGGAGGGGGGAGGTATCATTGGGGGCAGTGCAGTTGGCAGAAAGGGCTTGGAGCCTTACAAGGTTGGCGAGGAGGCCGCCCAGGAGTTGTTGCGCGGGTTGTACGCCGATGGTTGTGTCGATGAGGTCCTCTACTTATTCATCGAGTATTTCCTTGTCTAACGTTCTTCTCCACAGTGGCTGCAAGACCAGATCATAATATTCATGGCCCTCGCAGACGGAAACTCAGAGATACGTTGTGGCAAAGGCGGCCTCGCGCTGCACACAAGAACTGCGATCTGGATCGCAGAACAACTCACTGACGCCAAATTCAGCGTTGAAGAGGAGCCCTCGGGCCACACGGTTATTCGTTGCCAAGGGATTGCATATAATAAGTGCTCTGGTGTGATGGTACCATGAATTGGAGGATGTAAATGTCTATCGACGCATGGTAGAAGTACAGGCGAGCATTATATACAAGTAGGTACATAGAACCAATAATTATCTGTTCCAGGAAAGCAGCGACATATCGCCCAGACGCCTACAAGGCATAAGATTTGTTGCTTCGGGAAAAATAGCGTAATTGCGTACCTTGGTCTGACAAGATGTCGGATGGTACCGAGGATGGCAAGAAGAACGAAGACAGCGGCAGAGGCGACATAAGCCCACCCAAGGAATGGGTTCTTACCACCTATCCATGACACTGTCGAGATCACAAAGGACTTGGTGCCCTTGTAGGGAAGCACGGGAAAGTCTAGAAAACATTGTAGTCAAAAGTCGCAAGACAGACCAAAAATCATACTGAGTCCGATGATGACGCGGTATGTACCCTTTTTCATGGGCGCAGTATCGTTTCGACCATAAAGCTTTGTAAAAGTGGGAAGCCCGGCAGTGCGCATCCAATTCTGGAAGTGTTCATGGGCTTTGAGATCCGGGGGTGGATTTTTTTCTGTGTAACCTTCGGGATAGCGTTGTTGCCAGTTGGGAGGTGGCACAATATCACTGAGATTGTATCTCTCGTTGGGAGATGAAGCGTACTTCTTGGCCTCTCCAGGCCACGCAATGCCCTTGTGAGAGAATTTGTACGTCTCAGTATTGTTACTGTCACCCGACGGGTTGGTGAGGACTGGGTGGTCAAAGGTGTCGTTGAAGATAGAATTTGCAATGAGACCACATGGGTAGATGGCTTTCTCGCCGATGATGGCAAGAGGCTTGCAATCACTATCCTGGAGGTCGTGTACCGAGACAAACTTGCCCTTGAGTTGGTCCGTGTTGAGGCTCTTGACATAGCGGCGGTGGTTCTGATAGAAGTTGGTGAGTTTGTAGTAGAACATGACAGAGTTGGGGAGTTCTGCAGGGACATCGAACTCGACGATACACTGGCGTCGACTGTCGACAGGGTTCGAGTCGTTAGGTAGAAAGGCATAACGGGGTTTCGAAGGCTTTGCATCCTTTTGGTCTGAGGAGCGTAGGCGATAGCTGAACTTGTCGCTGGGCATGTCGAAGAAGGAGAGGCTGGCGTTGGAAGTGGATGGAGTGAGGTTCTCACACTCGGTGTAATCAAAGGTCATCTCTGTGACGAGCGACGAGCCCCAAATGAGGAGGCCGCCAATGGGGGCGAAGAGGATGCCAACAATGAAAAAGGTGGGCAGGACGGTCTTTGGGGTGAGAATGGGCTGCCATGCCTTGAGTCGCTGCTGCTTAAAGGCAGTGTCTGTGCCGTATCAGACGATGAGCAAGCCCCAGAACTCGGCCCACTCACTGGCTGGTCGACGCCATGCGCCCTTCTCTCGTTTCTGCTCGTCATCATCTGCTGCGGCCTTTAGTTTTCTGTTGAAGACGCCCAACATCGTCGTCGTCCGAGTTAAAGATCTATAAAGCTTATGTCATCATGGTTTCCTCTCTTCTCGCTGACGCCCTTACCGACCCCACCGCTGTCCTCAACGGCCTCTTCAACGACGACCTCGACGCTTTCCCCGCCGCAGTCGCCGCCCACTTTAGCGCCATCTTCGCCACACCCGACGCTCTCACAGAAATTCCACCCCTCAATGACCCCAGTGAACACAAAGATAGGGATCTCGTGTGCTTTCGCGCCATGATCCAGGACACTTCGCCGTCTCCTGAGATGTATCTTGCTCGCAGGTCAGGCGCACGTTGTGGTGGATGGGGTCAGTCCGACCCGGCCTCACTTGCAGCCATTGATTATGCCGACCTCCGCGAGTGCACTGTCCTTTGGGCTGTCAGCGTCCCTGGCGAGAGTCCCTGGTGCGCGTCTGCTGTAGACACTCGCCAAAAACACGTCGCACATACGCCTCCCCTTCCTCACAAATTCCCGGCACCTGGCATGTGTCATCTCGGTGTCCAAATAAAGGTATATCTGCGCCACATCTTAACGCGTCTCGTTGAACCTGGCTAGGTATACAATCGTGATCGGGGTGTAGACGCGTTCAGGCCCACCGATATCCATACCTTTGTCGGTATCCTCACCTCTGAACCGTACGTGGTTCCACTTTCACTTGTCTGTTCTTTCTCTCACCTTGGCTGCAGCTTGAGCACCAGTCTCGAGTTCGATACACCTTTGCTAGTTCCTACCCTCCATATCCTCTTTTCTCAACCTGTCCCCCCTACCATTGTTCCCCGCGTCTATCCCAGCATGCCCCATTCAAAAGAAATCCGCAACGAGCTGATCGCCTGGATTGCCGATACTAGCCTTGCGGGAGACCTTGATGCCGCTGAATGGGTTCTTCTCTCCATCATCTCCAGAGTGTAAGTATCTTTGTTTACCTATATACATAATCTTCAAGATTACGTCCCAGTCAGTCTCGCATCCCGCCCATCCTCCCGCTAAACCTCACTCTATCACATTTTCCCTCGCCAAGCGGTCCCAACACAATTCCAACACTTTTCCATGTCCTCTCTCAAGTTGTCGCGCTGCTTACTGCCCTTCCACTCTCTCTGGAGACTATCAACAACACGCCCTTTACTCCAGAGTCAAAAAACGAAGACCTTCACAGCGGCTGGCTGCAGCTTCCCAGAGGCAGCGCCTGTCTTGTTACTGAAGGCGGAATCACCGAAGGTAAAGTGGTAGAACGCGGTGAGATCCCTGGTACTTGAGTGCAACTTTATGCTCAGTCATTCTTAGGCATGTTAAATTTGCGTGCATTGCAAGAAGTTATGTCCACGCAAAGGCTAGAATATGTCTTTCCGTTCAGCCGCTTTGTGTTTGACACAGATGTGACATTCGTTATCCTCACAGAGGGGAAGAAGAGCGCATTCTTCCAGGTATAAAATTATTTCTCCGGTGTTCGTTGTTGAAATGACATCCTTGTTTCTAGACCGATATTAACGTTCCGCTGCAACCCCAAACTACCAACTTTGACTTTTATGCAAATCCAGAAACAGTTCGGCTGCTCCCTCAGGAGAAATTAGATGCATTTAGGAGCTTGATTGGCGCTGCAAAAGTTGGTAATATGACAGTGAGTGAGAAAAGTGCCCAGGTACGTCCTTCATTTGTCGAGCATACAACGCAGTATTTCAACTAGGTATTTGAAACTGTAGTTCATCCAAGACGACTTTGTCAATGAGAGGCAGGCAGCGTCTTTGGCATCCGAACCATTCTCTTCTGAATCGTTAATACAAAGGATGATGACTGCAAGGTCAGAACTCCGGTCTCTTTGCCTGTCTTAGTGCTGACTGCTTTTTTGTTAGACTGCTTGCGTTGTCACTACATGAGACGGAGATTACTGTGCCAACTTGGGAAGCAGCTAAAAGCATGGACATGAGGCGGAAGGCTAGGATTTAATCACTGTAGTATAGCATGTTCCACGAATGGCATTTACAAAAATTGACTGTCTTGTTTGATCATCCCTTACATCAAGCGTAACTGAGGCCATTCTTGTCCGCTTCAAGCCATACATCGCCCAGAACTGTTACGACCTTCGGGAGAAGCGTGGCCACAGAATGAGGATCCTTGCCGCTACCTTCAAGGTAATATTTAATCTGTGCAAGCAGGTAGGAATAGCAATCTTTTGAAAAGATAATTCAATACAAACCTTTGGTTCGGTCCCACTCGTGCTAGGTCGAGAGAATCAATGAATATCGAGGAGGACAGCCAATCTGACGTACCGCATTGTAAGAACAATCTTCGTTCCCTCAACTACATTCTCCGCACGGAATTGAATCATATGGCCCGATGAAAGTGGGAGGGAAGGTTTATATGTAGGGGGGTTGGCGCTATCGTATCCTGTGGTGAGGTCTACGACACTTGTCACTGTGAGTCCTGCAATTTCACGGGGGTATGAGGGCCCAGCCTGCGATCCAGTCTAAGGAAGAGATGAATGTGGAGCACTGTGGGCAACGAAGTACATACATGGTCATACAAGCGGATACGAGCAAATATCTTGTCGATAGTCGGAGGATCAGTGCAGATGAAATAACTGTTGCTAGTCTAAGTGCAGATGTTATGATGAGAGAAGGATGCTATGTGTATATTTGTACCTGGAAGTATCCGTAACTGTTCGTCAATTTGGGTTCTCAATATAAGTAGGTCAAGAGAGGACTAGCACACACCGTCCGTAAAGGTCCTGGAGATACGAATTCAGGGTCATTCCTTGCGCGTGTAATGTCGACACAATTTCTGCACATGAGACCTGCGGAAATTAACCATGATGAGGAAACACTGTAGGGAAACCAAGTTTATAATACCGTCGCAGCAACACCATCCTTGTCACGAATCTCTGAACCAAACATATAGCCAATGGCTTCTTCGTAGCCAAACGGAACTTCATATCCCAGCTTAACGAGATCAAGAGCCGTGTTTCCGATAAACTTGAATCCTTGTATTAAACAACCGACGTAGCACAAATTCATTCTTTCACCAACGTAACTGCTGGATGCAACACTCACCAGTCAAACACTCCACGAATTTGAAACCTTCTACCCTGGCAACTGTCTCAAGCATCTTGGAGCTCACCGTTGAGGCAACCATTGCAAGCTTGTTTAGGGGTTTCCCAGAAGACTTGTATAACTCGAAGGTACGATGGCCAAAGATAACCCCTAACTGGTCACCTGTGAATGTGATCCATTTACCATTCAGCCTGCGGCAGTCAGTTCTACAGTTCGCGCTCAGCAAATGATGCTACCTTACCCCCTTTCAGCGGCAGAGAAGCGATCAGAGTCAGGATCCTGGGCAAGGACGTAAGTTGCGCCCTCACGTTCAGCAGTCTTCAAGGCAAGATCCTTTTGAGACAACTAAGGGTCAGTTGGTGTTCCAAAGGTATTCAAAGAGATGGCCACCAGAGCGCCTGCGTTTTTAGAACATTTAGGCACATTGACATGATACCATTTTGAAGATAGATCACCTTTTTCTTCGGGATTAGGAAACTTGACGGTTGGAAATTCTGGATCAGGTTGTTGTTGTTCCGGTACAGGCAGATAGGGCGCAAACCCAAAACGAGCGAACGCTTCCGATACAAATTTATCGCTAACTCCGTGCATGGAGGTATTTACGAACTTGACCCTCGTCGTGCCATTTAATGCGCTAAGGAAAACTCAGAAAAGCTGAGGGAAACTGTCAATGACAGACATACGGTGTTCGACAGAGACGTGACAACTCTTGGAAATAGTCATGGAGCATTTGATCAGTGGGATCTTGAAGAAGAGGTGACGTCGCGAGCTCGCGTAAGTCCCAAGATCGTGGATGGAGATTGGCTTTGATGGAGTTGGAAATTCCTTCGTCGTGGGGGCTAATGATCTAATGCTTTTTAAAGTACATTCATCTTATCATAGGTTGAGGCCATACTTGGACGGCATTTTCCCAGTACACCTGCATTCTCATCAGGATGAGCTTCATGAATTCGATACAGGATCGTTCACCTTGTAGCCATTGTCTTGCTGGACACAAACCATAAGTATTAGTTTTCTTCAAGCAATCGTTCGTTGGCCTACCTTTGGATTGTGGCTCGCTTTCGTGATTAATTAAATATCAGGCAGAGATAGTATGATGAGATCGCACCTGTTATCATGACACCACAGGCAGCATTCAATCTCTTGACACTAAACGGAACTCTACATTGCATTGGAATTTTTTCGTAGAAGTCGCAGATGCAGGATCAATCAACGAAAAGATGCTTACATAGGGGTATGAACTAGGTCGCGAAACAATTGGACCTTGATACCTTCGGAAATGAACGCGGCCGCTGTTAACCTTGCCCACCTTTCGGAGTTGTGACGGTGATCATGTCCAATTACAATGCCTCGGTAAGCAGCGTTTTCGATATGTTCCATCACATATGCACAAAGGCCCTAGAAGAATTAGTCAAAGCGAAATTTACCACGTAATAGATGTACTCTCTCTCACCTGCGAGGCTTGAATGACAATCAAATCTACGATGCACGTCAGAAAGAAAATCCAGCATTTGAGAATAAAGTACGAACCATTCATGCGTGCCCAACCTGCCTCCATCTTCCCCCTCAGTCCTGTAAATCATCATTATTCAATGCCACGACCGGCATGTAAAACGACTGACCAGCCGTTCCAAATTCAATCCGTACTCTTTCGTCATGTGTCTTATCAGACTACAGGAAGCTTTCATGCGCATAAAGGAACATCACCTCATGCGTTTCTCCAATTCATCGGTATTTCCTGCCTGCCATAAAGATTGTATCTGTGTTCGAGTATTTTCATTCTGAACAGAAGATGATCCATGTATGGAACTCGCAATATTTGATTTATGTAGTTACCTGGTCCAACCGGAGCCATTCGTCAACAAGATCCTTGAGAGAAGACATTAAAACGAAGCGGAGTATCAGAGGTTCCTTGAAACGGTAACACTGTTGCCCGATTCGGCAAGATGTGATGGAGTACATGTTTTCAATTATGTTTTCTATCATCAAGTATCTATGCGAAGTATGTCACATAAATTATGTACATAAACCTCTCAATTGCGATTTGCATGTGGTTGGCAAAAAGTCTTAAGGTTGCCAATGTAAACACATGCCATCGCACGTCCTTCGTTAAAACACCAAAGTTGAGGCTCGAAGTGGCTTTCGAGCGCAAGGAAACGTCAAAGTCGCGTAGGGGTATCACCATTGGTGTTAGCAATCGAAGGGCTCGCGTGAATGCCAGAATTAAGTCGAGGAAGTCGTATCTTGAGTGATGGCGTGGTCGGAGGGCCATTCGAAGGAGCAGAATCACACACCGCATGAACGAGGGGAGAGGTAGGACCTCGGCGGGCAGGTGTACGGGTCAACTTTTTCCGAGGTTTCTTCTCTTTCTTCTCCTTCTCTGGCTTTTCGTCCATCAGGTCTCTGTCTTCAATGTTGTGGGGCAACTCATCCTCTCTCTCCTTCCTCTTCCTACCTCGCTTTTCCTTGACCTCCACGTTAGTTGTTGAAGTCTTCGCGGGAGCTCGGCCACGTCGCTGTCGTGCAAATCAGCATGGGTTTGGTAATGGATGATTAAATGCAGCACCTTCACAGCTGTTGTGGTAGAGGGTCCGGCAGAGACACTGCCAAAAATGAAGCTGTGGTCTGTTTCTTCAACCTGCGGTAAAAGATCAAAAAGGTGGTATGACCAGGACAGAGTTACTTACTTTGACTTGTAAAATCTGTCGGGACTTTGCAGGAGCGGGAACGCGTGGAGCCACAGACAGTGGCCCATCAAAAGTCATGCTATCTCGCCCGGAGTCATCGGCCTGTTTCATAAAGCAATGTAGCAAAGGATGAAATAGACTGACGAGTAAACGAGACTTACGCGGGAAGAAATGCTTGTTAATGAAGAGTCAAAGTTATTTTTGCTCCTTGATCGCAACTCCCGAGTACTTGGTTCTGACGCCGGTACTGTCTGATAATTCACCTTCTTCCTCTTTGGAACAGATGGTGGCACATAGTCGCCAGAAGCAGAATTACGGTGGGCTTTTATGCGGGCCGATCCATTCATTTTTGTTGGTTTCGCCATTTCTGACAACTGGATCATTTATTTAAGATGATTTCGCATCTGACTTTTCAGACGACTGACCTTGGTAGTCGGGACATTTGGCAACCTGATCACCTTGTTCCCATGCGACGCCGATGTCACAACAGTCTCGCCCTGCAGGCCATTTGATGATGAACCATTCCTCAAGGGCTGTGCCAGAGAAGCCTCTGAGATCCCTGGCCGTACTGAGAGATTACACAACATCTAAGATAAATGTTAGCAGACAAGACTGCAGAACAGGAAGGAGCAAAGGTCACCTGTGCTACTTTGAGGTCTTCAGGATTATGAGGAAACAAAGGAATATCAGAAATAGCTTGATCATCGTCGTCCAAGGAACTGAGCGATGTTAGTGGCGAGGACATCGTGGAAGCTACGTCGGCATCCCTGAATAACCATGAATATATATATATAGATAATATATAGATACGAATTTAAACGTACTTTTCAACCTGTGGCTCTGATTTATTGAGCTTGTTCCAGAAATCTAGAACGATGACCCGTTCTGGAACACGATAGCGACGACCGTTGATTAACACTTCGTCCACAGTCACTTTTTGTGCACCATTATCGGGCTGTATCGCGATGGGGTGAGTGACTTCAATGTTGCCGTTATTATATTGCTTAGGCTTTGTTATTTCAATAGGTGTTGCATTTTGTTTGGGAATCCTATGCTTTGGAGGCTTAAGGAAGAATAGGATTTAGTTAAGGACGAAACGAGTTTGACAATGCTTACTTACTAAGATACGCTCAGCATGATTGGGGCACATCCATTTTTTAGAAAATGGCGGAATGGTTGACAAGGGAGGATCAAGGCAATCCAGGTGCCAATGCAGGGTGCAGTAGTCGCAAGATATGATGTTTTTCCAAGCTTCGCCTGTTTTCAAAAGAGCGGATGACCGTCGAGCACGTTTGGTGGCAGGAGAAGCGGCAGCAAGTCCTCCGGGCAAAGCCGAAGTCCCGCATCGAAAACAAAGCACAGGGGCCCCGTTTCTGTCCCTAAGACGATGCGTATCGCGCTCTTCTAGTTGCCCGTGACGACTGAAGTATAGTTAGACTCAGAAGCTTTGTAAGGCATAAAACTTAGGTGCTCACTTGAGTCGCGGTGGTTTCAATTCTGAAGTGTCAATATATGTTCCCTTTGGTCCCGAACCCACTACATTCGACTTAGCAAAATCTTCATAGAAAACTGATAAAAACCAATTTAACACACCATCCTTGAAAAATGTCCTGACGTCTTCGGGGAGCTGAAACTCCTTGGGAATAGTGCTGTCTACTTGGTGGATCAGAGGGGCCAAAAGGGAGGGTGGGGGTTTGCGGGGTGGATGCTATCAATGGAAGAAAGGTTATGAACGACCGCAGCATTGGAAAACGACTCACCTTGCGTATTGTACAGCCGGGACAAAACCACCTGCTATCGCCCTCATCAACACTTTCCATCGGAGGGTCGAGGCACCATAGGTGGAAAGCACGGGGACAACCATCGCAATAAACCAGAGCCCCATATGAACGACACGCCGAACAGTGGTCATCGTTGTTCAGCTGGAGAAGTGAGTTCAGTGAAAACGACGGACGGGAATCATGCATCAGATTCACAGAGTTGGTTTGGGGAGGATCGGGAGTATGAAGAGAAACTGGCCTCGGCTCCTCCTTTACCCTCACGACTGCAGGTTCTTTCCCCTTCCCTTTATCTTTCCTTTTGGGGCGCCCGACGGCACTTGTTGTCGTGTCCTGCAAATTTTGAGAAGAGTTGGACCGTGAGATCGAGGGTTCATCTTCTATCATAGCGTCTGGTTCCAAATCGACTGGTATCGGATTGAGAGATGATGCTGACGCAAGGTCGCTGTCAACAGGGTGTTCTCCACCTGACACTGTGCCGTTCTGGTTGCGGGCTGAAGCACGTTGAGCGCGGCCAATAGCGGATCTATGGACGAAAGAACGGGGATGAAACCGAAAAAATTGGGGGGACAAGCAAGTGGGGGGGAGTGAAGACACAAGCAGCAATTGAGTAGTCAAAAAGAGTCTCTGGAACATAAAAAAGAAGAAACACACTTTGTGCGCTTCAAGCGGGTGGCTTCCTGCTCATGGCCTATCAAAGTGCCATGCATGATACCAGAGTACGTCGATCCTGGATCAGTGGGGAATAGATACGAATTGGCCTGAGAAGGTTTTTTTGGGTCCCTCTTGAGCATAGACTGTTGGATAGAGACCAGAGACGGGGGACCCGGGAGGATTTCCGTAGCAAGACTTGGGTCTCCCTCGAGGTGAGATGGATGAAAAGCGGGTTCTCCTGGTAACATATAAGCAGGAAGAGAGGCGTTTGACGTTGTCGACGCCATCCTTGTGATGTCAGGGGACAGACAAGGGCTCGAAAACACAAAAGTGCAGAGAGTGTGACGAATCCAATCAGGCTGACAGTCAGGTTCAAGCAAAGAGCTAGCGTGCATACTTCGGCAGCTATGAAAGACGGATCTACCTACTACATCGAAGGTATTCCTAACTACACAATGCCTCTCAGAAGACGGCTACTGAACAGGAAAGCTCGCAACATCTGTTTTTCATGAGCTTTCCTCGTGAAACGCGCATTTCATAGCATGAAGACGGCGCTTTCAACCTAGTGGATGTCTCTATCTGACAAAAACTTGTATCTCATTTTTAAAGAACAAGGCAGCTCCTGGAAATAGGATAAAACAGACCAATGTTCATGAGAAAGTTAAGTTTCTGGGAACGATAAGCACACATGAGGTTTGGCGGCCAATAGACTGCCTAAATTGCAGTTTCATATCATTACAGGCACCCATCTCGAGTTCCGGCTACTGTTACAGGCGTCCTGGACTCTTCTCTCACACTTACTTGCAATTGGTCTGAACGCAAAGTACAACGAGAACTCTGACACTACCGATAGTTAGAGTTGAAAAAAGAGCTATATCAAGTTGACTGAGTGGAACAACGTCATATACCGGAGAGGTGTAAGTCCTCCCTTGTGTTGAAATACTTATAGACAGAAATATATATCTAATGACAATCCATGGACCTCCCCGGGTATTCAAAACCTAACCTAACCTAACCATGAATAATCGCTTGTAATCAGGGACAATTAAATAATGTTGTTAAGTGCTCAGTGAAAAACTTGGATTATCGTCCCTCATAATTCTAACTTTATAACAAGCAACTTAGCAGTCCTCTCAATCTACAACTGCCTCTACTGTCTCCACAGACTCTGTTGTTGGCTTTGCATCCGTGACACCATTGCACCATGAAACCTCCAAAAAGCTCTTGCTAGATGCAGATTCTCCTAACCAATGAGCCGCTGTCGTTCTGGGCTCCTCAGAGTAAAAAGGTGATACGGTGTGACCGGGACAGACAATCTATATTCGTTCTATGATGATTGAAACCTACACTGCAACGGCCCATAGCATCATGTAGCGTAATCGAGCATTTAGTCCTTTGTTACAATCAATACATGTATAGATGGACATTCATCATACGTCACCCTCAGTTCTTTATATGAGACTGAGGATGTCGTATGATGAATGTCCATGTTATATATTGTAAAACAATGTATTTGTAGGATATTTCACCCACCACGCTTTTTCGGTGTCATTGAATCAATTTCCACGTGACTGCGTTACTAGTTTCGTTCACCCAAATTGAAAATGGGTGCCAGCCAGTCGAAGTCAGAAACGAACGAACATGTTTTTACAAACGAGACGCCTATTTCTGTACGCTTTCTTGTCCACTCACCGTATTTCTGCCCTAATATGTTTTAGTTCTCTCACGATGTAGTCAATCAGCTTTCGGACAGGCTTGAATCTTCCGAAACTTCATTAGAACGACAGTCGTCTTTGGATTCCCACATTCGCTCGCAAATCCAGAGTGAAATTGAAAGCTTGAGGCAAGAGGAGGATAGGATTCGGCAAGAAATCGAACTTGCGTTAGAAAAAGAAAATCTGGATCGCGAAAAAGGTTCATCCGAGGATGGAACCGAAGGAATAGGACGCATTCGCGGCAGCGTTGAGCTTATGGGTGATCTGGAAGAGATCCGCAACAAAGTGGATAGATACCAATCTCGCAAGAATCTCAGCGAGTTTCCTGAAGTCAAATCCGCAGCCGAGGCCGTCGTGTCCTGTTACAGGTGTGCTTTTTTGATGCCTTTGATGAACAATCTTGTTTGTAAACTTCTTAGAACGCGTTCTTCCACGCCTCTCGACTGTTGGAATGAGGTTGCACAGTTCAAAGACTCTGTCGCACTAGTAGAGCAGGTAGCCGCTTTCAATTTGGAACTCATTCGTCTTCATTCAACATTCTCCCTTCTGCGCAGCAACACTTCAAGACATTACAATAATGGACCATACATATCTTCAGTTGACTTTCGTGGTATACGAATGTACGTGCTTTTCTGTAATAAGCGAAAGGTGAAATTTGTCTGCACTGGATTCATCACCGAGTCGGATTTCCATCTCCATCAGAAGTTGTCTCCTTCAATCCTGTACTCATTCAAATTGCCATGCCAATGGGCGCTCCATATGAATCCCTCGATATTGTTGTGTATGCTGATGTGCCGGTCTGAGAATGCCGCGGTGTATCTCCCTGAACTCCATGAGCCATCCGCGACAGTATGCTCCAATTGGACGAAGTTACTGAACGTCGGCCACTACGAGAATCGACGTTTAATCCTCCTGTGGCGGCCAAGATGAGATTTGGTGGTGCTCGCACTTGATGCTCTTCCCCGCTCTCTGTTGAGTACATGGAGACAGAACTGACTGTCGATGGTTTATGGGCTATCTTTGGTAAATAAAGCTTGCTGGTTCCAAGGTAGTGATCCCTGGTTCCGAACGACAAGTGCGAAGGACCCTTCTCGGACCTCAACGGCCGCGGTTTAGATATATTAGGAAGCTCATGGACTTCCTCGAACTTGACTTTCCTTTCTGTGGGGTAAGGAAAGAAAGGCTTCTGAGTCGGACTCCGTAACTCTGACAAGGTGGGATGTTGAACGTGAACAGTCTCATGCTTTGTTTCTGCCTTTCAGATTTACGTTAGCTGATTTACTTTCTTGGAAAACTTGCGACCTCATCCCAACGTACCGATTGTCGGCGGATACCACGCTTTCCCCATTTCAACCATCCCAGTGTCACTATTACAGCGAGAAATGCACCAGCAGCAATGCCCCCTGCTATTGGCCCCACAGGGATCGAAGGTGCCTCGTCACCAGTTGTCTCGATTAATTGGATATACATGAGTCCGCTATGTATTGGGGGGATGGGGGGGCTCAAGATGAAACAACAGGGAGAAAGAGGCTTCCCTTTTCTTGAATGGCAGGAGGGCTAGGAATGCCGTGCAGGCTTCCTTTTCTGCAAACCGTTCTTTCGCCTCAGATTAAGATATAGACAAGGACGATGACCAACTGACGGTCACCTCAAGACCGCCACAAGGCAGATAGATGATCTTGTTACTATTACAATACAACAATAATACAATTCCGGAAAGTTACTACACAAGTGTACTAATATTACCAGTCAATTTATCTGTCTATTGCTCCACCTCTGCCAGCTGAGCATCATTAAAAGCTTCTGCTTCTGCCAAGACCTTCTCTTCAAGGATGGTTATCCTTGATAGAGCCTCTCTCCTTTCCAGATCTAACTCGGCGTACCTGTCTTGAAGAAGCCTTTCCCGATGCGTGAGTTTTTTCACTTCCTCTTTCAAGGCATCTAATCTGCGTGGTCCAACTGCTGATTCATTGATCCGAAGTCGGGAGAAGCTGTTGTAATCCACATGAGTGGCATGGAGTTCTTCGAGTGCCTTGGTGATTCGTTGTGAAAGTGCCTGGGACCGTGCGAGATAACCGCCAAGTTGGACTCCAAGCTTCTTCTCAATCTTCGCCGCTTTAGACGCATCTTTTGCCATACTATTCCGGCTGTCGTCGAGAATAGTAGAATATCCTTCAACGCGTTTTGTGGGGGAAAGGTCCCCCCGGTCGACCCAAGTTTTCGAAGAGGTATCATAAACCAGATGTTGCCGAACAGCAGCCCACGATGTATTTTCATCAACGGCTTCTGCTTTTGCAAGAGCGAGGAGACCATCACGCAGTTGCTCAGGGTTGGCGTTCGGGAATCCAACGGCGAGGGAGAGCTCGAAGTGAATAGCTGCTCTTGCTGCCTCGACATCGTTATCTGGTGGCTGTTCATACGTGGAAACAGTGCGACCTGGAAGATTTGTTCCGGGAAGAGGGTATGTAATGGCGTCGTGGAGGAGGAGCTGAACGAGCTCAGCATTAATTAGTTGCTGAGCATCGCCTTGGTCGGAACCCTGGTCTTCGTCAACGCTGAGACGCTGGAAGAGTGCGTCTACATCTACGACAGCAGGCCGAGGTAGACCGAGCTTAACAGCTTGAGACCTCCTCGCCAGTGCTGCCTGTTCCTCCGCCTCCCGTTTGCGCTGTAATCTTGCATCCCGCTCAGCAGCATCTTCAGACAATAGTATGTCTTCAGTACTTCCACCTGCCACTTCATCCTCAGGGACAAGAAGCTCGAAATTATTCTCTGGTTTTGGAAGACTCAAGAAACCCGCTTTCAAAGCTCGTTTGGCTGAATTCATGCGAAGACGTTCATCACGAGGTGTGGCGTTTACACTCGAAAATCCCTCTGGATTTATAGAAAGGTTATCGCGCATAGGTGTCCGTAGAGGTGTCGCTGAGACGTTCGATCCATTCTCGCGCGGTGTGGCGAGAGGATTAGGAGTGAAAGCAACACTATGCACCGGTGTAGCACCCTCAAAGCCTGTACCGCCACCAGGCCCAACGTGAAGAGGAGTATTTTCGTCTCCAAGAAGTGGAGTTTGCTGCATCGTCATGTTGCGTAAATTACGCGCTTCCATCAAGACAGTATCCTCTATGAAAAGAAAAAAAACGTTAACCCTACTATTAAGGAACGTCAAACATCAACCTACGTTGCGGTGCAGTTCGTGGAGTTCTCGTCATGCCAACATTTTCTATACCCTCGTACGCACTCAAAAGTTTGCCACTAGCGTCGCTGCCACCATCGACCAAAGCTTTCGCATTCTCCCCGGCCTGTCCAATCTTTACAATGTCTTCAAGCTCAGCTTCGCCGACCTGAGCTGCTGGAAGTACGAGTTTCCTTCTTCTTCCGATAGACTCTGCCTCCTTTAACTTTTGGATTTGCGCATCCCGAGCTGCAATGAACTTGGTCTGATGTCCTGACCCTTCACTTTCCTTCCCGGCAGCCGCCTTGCGCTGACGCTTCTTGCGCTCCGCTTCCTCATCCTCTGGTTTGCGTTTGTTTTCTAGCCGACGTAGTGTTTGACCAACTGGAGCTGCGGCAACACGCGCTTGCTCCTCACTTGTGTCATAGAACCCAGGAGCCGGCTTCTTCTCGAAAGGAATATCAGCGTTGTACTAAAATAAATATTTGTTCAGTTGATGGCAAAGAAGAACTGTAAACCAGATGACTTACATCCATGCCTTTTCGTTTAGTTTTATGCCGCATACTAAGAGATAACCATTGAGTGTGTGATAACACCTTTCAAAGTATGCGACTCACATTATGCCTGCCTGTTTCAATTCCCTCTTTTTCTGCAAGACAGCTAATCGCCTCGCTTCCTCGAGCTGTCTTTCACGAGCCTTTCGCTTCGCCTTCTTGCCTTGCGTGTTAGCAAGACGCGCGCGCGCCTCTGATAACATTTCTTTCTCATCCTCGTCCATATCAATCGGATCTGGACGAGCAGGTTTAGTTTCTGGATCAGGGTCAATTTCTCCCGGGCGCAGCCGCCGAACATCGTCAGCACTTGGTCCACTATCTCCACTCGGCCCCGCTAGGCCCAACTCCTGATTCTCCTTTGCTTCTGCCTCGTCAAGGAGTTTTTGATATCGTTCTAGACATTGAACAGCTGTCCGCCCCACAATGGGTGCTATCGTCCGCCATTGTGTGGGCATAAGCTTAGCCAAATGTAGAAGTTTTTCGTCCTCAGTCTGTAAAGAAATAAGATAGTTGACATTTCCCAATAAACATTGTCCGCACCTTGGACCATTCCGTCTTTTTTATTGAAGGATCCAACCACTCGTACCACCGTGCTTTGCATTGTTTTGGCGTTTTGCGAACAAGCAAAGAAGATATCCTAGCCCTGAGACCGGATTATAAATATTGGCAAGTAGAAAAAGGACTCGTACATACCACTGATTTTTACCATACTTCGCTATTGCAGCCTTGAGTACTTCATCTTCGGTATTCTGTGAGATGATGTGAATTTCTGGACCACAACATCTCAAGGTAACGCTAATACCTTCCAGACACCTGTTTAAGATACTTAGTAGAAATTATGAGTGTTATGCACGACCACTGACCTCCTTTAATTATAATTCTAACCATAGTGCACGTCAGGAAGGAGGAGTTGGTGTCAATGACAAGTACGAAAGGATCGTGGTCGAACATTACATAATATATTCCCAGGACAGTCGGCAATTTTGTACACTACAGTCTATGACTTCTGTTCCTTCCTTCAACTGATTCATTTCTCGCTCAATTCGGCAACACCAGGAAGTACCTTGTAAAAGAGTATCAGAAGAGCAGAGACAATATGCGCGACATACAACAGACCTTTCCTTCCAGAAGCTCAAGGCTCGCACCACCACCTGTACTCACATGACTTATCTGGTCCTCAGCGTTATACTGGGCAACAACGGTGGCAGTATCACCGCCTCCGACAATTACGACAGCTCCCTTCCTAGCAGCATCGATGTTTGCAGCGAGGAGAGATTTAGATCCCTCCGCAAAGGCGGGGAACTCGAAAACGCCGGGTGGACTGAAGAGATAGTCAGAAACCCAGCTATATGCTGATACAAATGCAAGCACCCGTTCCACAGAATAGTCTTCGCTTCAAGAACTGTTTCGCGGAAAAGTTCACAGCTCTTTGGTCCAACATCAAGGCCCATCCAGTTGTCTGGGATACCTTCTTCCTGGGTGGCAACGCCGGTCTAACAGGCAAAATTAGGAAATGAGCTAGAGGTGAAACACGAACATGCCTTGGCATCTTTGTCGAACTTGTCGGCGGTAATAAAATCGACGGGGAAAACAAGCTTGACGTTGTTTTTCTTCGCCTTTTCGACGAGGTCTGCAACCTTCTCTGAGCCAGGGACGTCAAAAAGGGAGTTGCCGATCTGAGATTAAGTCATGTTGATAGGATTAAGATTTTCAAGGAGGTAGTACTGACTTTGACATGGTCGAGGGTCTTCTTGAATGTGAAGGCCATGCCACCGCAAATGATCAGGGAATTGACCTGCACAACGTCAATACACTAACACACTTTTCTCTGTCCACCTACCTTGTCGAGCAGATTGTCGATCAACTGGATTTTGTCTGATACCTTTGCACCTCCGAGGATAGCAAGGAATGGTCTGTCAGGCTTTTCTAGCGCCTTTGCAAAGAACTCCAGCTCCTTCTTGACAAGGAATCCCGCAGCTCTTTGCGGCAGTTGAATACCAACCATGCTCGAGTGAGCACGGTGTGCCGTTCCAAACGCGTCATTCACGTAGACATCACCAAGACGAGTGAGTCCTTCACGGAACTCTGCCACCTTTGTCGGGTCAGCCTTGGTCTTGCTGCCGTCCTTGTTCTTGACCGATCCCTCTTCCTCGATGTGAAAACGCAAATTCTCCAACAGGATAAGCGAGCCATGTGGTGCACTGTTCACAGCCTTCTCGACTTCGGGTCCTACACAGTCACTCAAGAATTGTACAGGTTTCCCGATTTGTTTCTCGAGCTCTGTAGCCACGGGTTTAAGGGAGTATTTATCGATGATTTTGCCATCCGGACGCCCCAGGTGAGACATGAGAATCACGGCAGACGCGTCTGACATGGGCTGTAAGTAATATCGAAACAACAATCACAACACGTACCATGATCGAGCGCGTATTTAATGGTGGGCAAGGCCGCAACGATACGCTTGATAACAAAGATTAGACGATAATCAATGAGAACGATTAGATGGGCGTACAGCAGGATTTGTGATGACACCATCCTGGAGTGGGACGTTGAAGTCGACGCGGATGAGAGTGCGCTTGTTCTTCAAGTCGACGTCGGTAATGGACAGCTTGTTGGAGAGAGACATGATGGAAGTCGATCGGAAGGAATAATCGTAATCGATAATAGACGCGAATTTATTAGGAATCAAGTTGTATGTTCACAGGGTTAGGGTCAAGTAATCTCTTCCACTATGACCACCCAAAATTCATTGGGCCTCGATTTTGACCAGCTCTCCATTCAGGACCCACCCCCGGCTAAGCCAGACGTCGAATCTTCACCCGACCTACCCACTCAAAAAGCAGAGAAGAAGAAACCCTATGTCAACGCTGAGCGTGTCAAGACAGGTGGTCCTCAACGAGTACGAACGTTTCCTTTTGTCAGTGCGCGATCTAATTTCTCCAGGACAAATTGAGCGATGAGGCCCTTGCTGAGCGCATGGCGAGAATAAAAGAACAGAATGAGAAGATTAAACGACGGAGATTGGTCCGTCTTCCATCTTTGGCTTCAACACCACCACTTATCTGTAACACAAGGATGTACAAGCTGACGAAGAGGCCTTTCGAAAGACACAAGAGGCCGAACGCATTAAGAATGTTCAGAACCGCAAAGTGCAGGAAGGTGTGGATCGGACACGAGAACAGAACGCGAAGCGTAAGATGGACAAGATCCAGAGTCGAGAGTGGGACTCTGGGAAACCTGCTGGAGACTGGAAACATCAGTCAAAGAAGGTTGAAAATGCCACATCCCAGGTTGCAGCAGAGGATATGAATCGACCAGATGTACATGCGCAAGCCAAGGCAGCTGCGTCTCCTGACCGTGATTCCGGCAATTGGGCCAGAGGAAGCTCGCGAGACGGTCTTAGAGGAAGGGGAAGGGGCAGGGGTCGAGGTGGTTCAGCGAACCAAGGTCCGCGACACCGTGATGACAAGCCTCCTGCCAATACAGAATCTTCTACCGATAATACTTTACCCACTATTTCCCCAACCGCAGAATCACCAAAGGACTAATTCGCGACCTCTTCGTTCGATGCTACTCGTGCAAATCTCATTGTATCTTGTATTGCCTGGATCTTATCACGACTAATATTACAAGCCTTCATATTGTCATACATCGATCATCATAACCTTACAGGAAGTCGCGTCGGAGATAGCTTCCCTGTTGTCTTCTTTCTGTGTGATGTAGTTATGGCTTCTTTCACCCTAATCGTTGCTAGTCGTGTTGAGGAAAGCCTCCTCAACGTCTTAACTACTGGCAGAGGGATCTTCGATTTGGCTGTTCGAGGTAACTCTTTCGTCGCAGGTGTGGTAGAAGCTATGGGTATTGAAGTATCTGTGCTTGAAAGATCTTCTTTCTGGCAGTCGACCCAATCCAGACTCGGAATGTTTGACGAAAAGGTCGAATCCAAGTGATGTTCGTGTTCTTCATTTATGTCGCCAAGTGGGTCTGGAGGAAGTCGCGTACCAATAACGGCGGATTGCAGAGGAGCAGGTTGTCCTAAATTGTGACGTATTCTGCAATTGGAATGGCTCTGGAACGTTGATTCCGGAATTGGTATGAACGGATCCGACATAGGACGACGTTTTGTTGCCCGCTGGCGGTCGCGCTGATGCATACCAAGGTAAGTCAATAGGACGCACGAAGTGGCAAATGACTCACTATGTATATCGGTGGATGCTGTTGCTTACGGATTGGTTCGGTACATTCCACACGATAACTGCGTACATTGAGATCTAGTTGCTCTAATGGCCGCCTCGAGGTGTGAGGCCAGTTGGAGAGGCATTTGATAGATGCAAACTTGTATAGTTCTTGCCTCAAAGACTGGCTAGCAAGGGGAGATAGACAAGGTCGATTCTGCGGCAATGAACGAGAAGGACTCAGAACAGCACTTTTGCGAGAAGCCTCCAAAGTAGCAGATTCAGATTGGCGTGGCGTTTCGATAGCAGGTAGCACAGAGGGTTCACTAGCTTTCCTGTGAGCGATGAGGTCGTCTACGGCCTTCTGGCGATCAAGAGGTAGATTATCTATTATAGAAGATATGGTTGAGGCTGACGGAGTCACAAGCGAGACATTCCTTTCATCTTGCAAGGCAGTTTTCTTCCAGAATTTCGCGACCTTCTTACACTGCCGAAGTTGCGAACGAGATTTGAGCGTCAGTTGGAGGGCCGACATGTATTGGTCTCGACTGCGATATCCAAAGGAAAAGGATACAACACCGACAGGATTTGACGCGCTTAAGTTTGCCTCTCTTTCCACCACGTTGTTAAGGGCCTGATCTAGGATGTGACTGGAGTCGGCAGTATCAGCAAGGGTTTTGTCTGCATCTACATTAACGATAAATTCCTCGTATTGCGCTACCTTTTCAGCCAATTTTCTTATTTCGTCCTGATGGCTTTGCCGTTGACGAACACTTCGATGAAGCTCTGCAAAGAGATCGGCTTGAGTGGCTGTAAGTTGAGCTTTAACGGCAGCAAGTTCATCACAATTAGCGGCTAGCGTCTTCCGAAGGCGAGAATTTTCAATCTCCAGATCTAGAATGCGTACATTGCGATGCGGCACAGGCAAGATATCATGCGCAACGGTCGCGATCGGTAGCAAGGTACTAGGCAGGTGGTCGGAAATTGAGGCGGCCTCCCGAAGATTCGGTCTTCCGGAGACTAGAGTAATCGATGGCTCAGACTTTGTTCTGCGGTGGAGGAGCTTGAAGGATTTGAAGAACCGCATGAAGGGCTACGGAAGGAGAAAACAAGCTGAGGCTGACTTGGGATTAGGTTGGTAGGAGTGTATGGTTGTGTTTGGCAAGAGCTTTATCATCTTTTTCTTTCTCCACCATGGGCCGAGGAATACTGTTGACTGCGAATCTCCCGCAGTTACAGAACCTCATCAAGCGCGACCCCGCAGGATACAAGGAGGAGTTTCTTCAACAATGGAACCATTATAATAGTATCCGCGAAATTTTCAAACTTCATCCAGATGAGCAGGCACAGCACTTTCGGGAACTGGTCTCGTTCATTTCACAGGTCGCTACCTGCTATCCCAAGGAGACCGCAGATTTCCCTACGCAAATATCGTCTCTACTTCTCGAGAGCTATGGTACCCTTTCTCCAGACACGCGTAAATCACTGGTGCAAAACCTGGTCATCTTGAGGAATAAAGATGTCATATCGTCAATTGAGTAGGTTTACTCCAAATAAATTTGCGTTTACTTTTTAACAAATGCACCATCGTACAGACTTCTCAAGAGTCTCTTCCCTATTCTCCCCCGGACTACATCCCCCACTTTGCGATCCTTCATCCGTAAAACTATACTTTCCGACATTAAAACTGCAAATTTGCGATCCAAGAACCACAAACTTAATCGCGCAGTTCAGGCTATGCTGTTTGGTATGGTCGAACGTGGGATGGAAGAGGAAGTTGTCGGCGATAAAGGGAAGTTCAAAGCCTCAAATGGGTCCATGGTTGATGGTTCGATGGCGCTCAATGGCGAGGAAGCCATGTGGGCCGTCATCTTGACAAAAGAACTCTGGAGGAAAGGTATCTGGTGCGTTATATCATTTTACTTTGTGGTATTTTTTTTGAAAAAAAGAGGACTCATTCAGGACTGATGCCAAACCAGTGACTATAATTGCCCTTGGATGTTTTCATCCTGTAACAAAAGTTCAAAGTGCTTCCGTCCATTTCTTCCTTGGCAGCGATGAGGATAGAGCGGACAGTGACGAAGACGAAGACGAAGTTTGCATGGTTTACGACGTCCAGTATCTACGTTTCTGATCACCTGATCACAGGAAGTGAATGTTCGAGCGTTACATCATCGACGGGAGATTAACAAGAAGACAAGAAGTGCAGACAAGAAACTGCAAAAAGTTCTCAATGCAGCCAAAAAGGCAAGTACGATTTTCGATGGTAGACATGAGGTTTAATGTCTTTTCAGAAAAAGCA
>QLOM01007546.1:0-16863 GCA_003313785.1 Termitomyces sp. MG148
AATTAAATAAATTGTGTTGCATGATATGTCTCATGCCATAACTGAGTTCTTACCTTCTTATGTAGTATGTAACTATCCGTAACATAAACTCTCAAGAATGGTTTTCTGAAGCCACGAAGGTGTTGTTCGACAACGTTCCCGCTCAAACTTCAAAGAGTCTTGCTCCAACTTTCAACCCTTAAGCGTTTGTCTCGCATACCCTAATAGTCTAAATCTTAATCAACAAGGTACAAAACAGAACAGCGGTACAACCCGTACAAGCCAGGTACAAACTTTGGGTCCAAATTAGTATGCAAGATCAGTTAACGACTTCGTAAGCGACTAAGTACTACTTACCGAGTGCTGCTAGGCCCAGCAACAGGGGATGGCCTCTGCCAGAGGAAGGACTCAGGGTCCAACTCTGCTAATTGTGTAACCACTAAACAATCAAAGGAAGGAACAGAAAGCTCACCTTCCGCCGAGGAAAACCAAACATAAAGGTGCTTGGCCTCCCTCGAAGGGCCTAGAGGAGAGCCTGCCCTCTTATCAACCCTATGCTCCTCAACCAACTCGCCACCCTCCTCTACCAACGCCTCTCGCTCTACTGCCTTTCCCTTGCCCTTGTCTTTGCCTCCCCTCTTTGGCGGCCAGCTACTAGTCAGCTTGGTAGTTTCCCTGCGAGGAAGCGGCAAGGGTGCATCACCTTGCCGAGTCAGCAGAGCCAGACTCTCCTCCATGATACTAGCGACCCCACCAGACTCTACTGTTGAGGATATGGACCCACAAATTAGATAATCACTTAGTATGTTTTCATTCCGAATGTTTCCGTCACACCTCAGTGCATTCCATTCACTGAGATGTAAGTCGCTCTTTTATACCACACATTCATTTACTTATTATTGTTCAGTATCTACCTCACTTAGGTACATACAATACATTCATTCAGTGCATTCCATTCACTGAGGTTATCTACCTCACTTAGTCCTGAAACTAACTCCCAGTTCCTCATGAGACCGGCCCTGCTCAACAGGTTATGGGCCCCGACGATACCTACAACATCTCGTCTTTGAGACTCACAGTCCCAAAGCTGTCTGCTGATGGATCAAACTGGACAACATACCAGGAGCGCGTTATCAACGTGTTGACCTCAAAGAAACTCCATCGTCATGTCATTGGTACTGCACGTAAACCGGTCACAATCATTGAACGCAACGGCTCCTTCTATCGTGATGATAAATTGTTAGCCCCGCTGTCAGATAAAGAGGTCAAGGAACTTGAGGATGCAATGGAGGACTGGTTGCAGAAAGAAGCACAGGTCCACGAGATAATTTATGGCACAATTGATCAGTCAACATTCCACCAAGTGAAAGGGGAACTCACTGCTGCCGCCGTCTTGAAAAAGCTTGCGTTGATTCATGGTAATAAGGGTGCCATGTATGAAACTGATCTTCTTGCTCATCTGCAAAACTCTCGTTACATCAAAAATAGCGAGATCGATATGCGCACTCACCTTGCTAACCTTGTTGTCATCAAGGAACGTCTTGCTGAAATCAACTGTCCTCTGTCCGACACTTCATTTGCAAGTTACATCTGCACATCCCTATCCCTCACTCCATCATTCAAGCCATTGCTTACCACACTCGCTGCTAATGCTTGTGTCACTGCAAAACCCCTGTTGAGTGACGATCTGATGTGGCATCTCAATGAGGAAGCCAATAATGCTGCTATTGAGACCAGCATCAACCAGCAGCATGAGGCGATGGTTGCGGCTCATGCCAAAGCCAAAGGTAATGCCAAGGAGACTAAAGGCAAGTCGAAGCCTAAGGAAAAAGGGAAAGACAAGCGTCATTGCAGAAATTGTGACAAGGATGGACATACTGACAATCAGTGTTTTGAGGATGGTGGTGGCATGGCTGGAAAGGCACCTGAATGGTGGCTCAAGAAGCAGAAGGGCAAAGAAAAGGACAAAGCAAATAAATCAAAATCAGCAAATGCCGCCAAAACTGAAGAAAAAGACGATAACTATGCTTTTCTTACTTTCCTCACCATTGATGCCCCTGACAACACCACTGGTAACAACGTTGCACTTGCCGTCACATCTGGGCACAATCATGAAGCCCATGCTGCATCTCCTTCTGCCAGCATCATAATTGATTGCGGTGCCAGCAGTCATTTTTCACCGTCCCGTGAAAAGTTCCTGAATTATCAGGAAATCAATCCTGAACCTGTTCGTGCAGCCGATGGACGTACCTTTAGTGCTCTTGGAAGAGGCAATCTTCGAATCCACCTACCGATGAAAGATGAGGAAAAATCAGTATCCATTTTACTAAAAAAGGTTTACTTTGCACCTCAGATGGCGTTCACACTAGTATCCGTGTCATGTCTTGATCAGGCTGGCTGTTCTCTCCTTATTGAGGACAAAATGTGTGTTATACGCAGTCCCAAACCACATCGCCAAGTCATTGGTCGTGTCCCTGCAGTCCATGGGCTATATCGTGCTGATCTACCACATGCATCACTGTCCCCAAATCTCGCTGCTAATATCGCTTCAAAGTCTGTCACAATCAGTGAACTTCATAAGCGCATGGGTCATATCAACCATAAGGACTTATGAGAGGCTGTGCGCCAAGAGACAATTATTGGTGTTGAGATCGATATGTCGTCAAAGCCCGAATCATGCGAAGCCTGTATCAAAGGAAAAGCACAATGTCATCCCTTCCCCAAAAAGAGTGAGACAGAGTACACACATTATGGAAAAAAAGTTGTTGGTGACTTGTGGGGGCCATCTCAAGTTCGATCACTTGGTGGAAGCTATTATTCATACACAAACATTGACCTCTATACACGTGAAGAACACATCACCTTTTTGCCCCGCAAATCTGACACCTTCAAAGCATACTGCGAATATGAAGCATGGGTCAAAATTCATCGAGGTGCAAATATCAAAACCTACGGTAGTGACCGTGGTGGGGAATTCACAAGCGCACAAATGAAAAATCACCAAGCTGCTGCTGGAACTATTTGCAATTTAACTGTCCATGATTCTCCACAATCCAACGGCATTGCTGAATGCGCAAATTGCACAATTGTTGAGGGCGCACGCACGATGATGATTGCAGCCAAGCTTCCAAAAATCCTCTGGGCAGAGGCTAAATGCCACATGGTCTGGCTATGAAACCGAACACTGTCGAGCACACTTCCTGGTCACATCATGCCATATCAGATGGCCACAGGAAACAAGCCTAATATCTCAAAAGTTCGAGAATGGGGCTCACCAGCTTTTGTTAAGCTAAATAAGACTGGAAAGCTCGAATCAAAGGTGGAAGAGGTCAAGATTGTCGGAATTGATGATCAGTCTAAGGGATACAGGGTTTATTGGCCCAACAAACACATTGTGACCGTTGAACGGGACATCTATTTTAGTAGAGATGCCGCTGTCAGCCCAGACAATATCCAGATTGAGGAGGAGTGGGACTCACATATCAATCCAGACAGTCCCCAGGCAGAATCCACATCCAGCACTCCGTCCAATGTTTCCAAAACTGCATCAAGCACCGATGCACCAGACACAACTGAAAAAGTCGAGAAACACACCAAAGACCTGACAAAACCACTGCAACAAGCTCCAGACATTCTGTCAACCCAAAACTCACCTTCTTCCAACCCCCCACACCTCAAAACACGTCGAAATTCACTCGCAGGCCTTCAACAATTTGATCCTGATCAATATGGCCAAGGACGTCAAAGGAACACAACAAAAGAAGTAAACACTGCCAAATCTGCATTTGTCATCAACGCTGCCAAAATACCCGAGCTTAGTGAAGTCAAAATTGAAGCTGATTGGGTGAACAATGCAATCGAACACGCGTTAGCAGCCAGCAAGGATGTGCCGTCCATAAAAGACGCACTGAGTGGTGATGAGGAAGAAGAATGGAAATCAGCCATCGATGCTGAACTCACCCAAATTGAGAAATTGGGCACGTGGGAAATCATTGAGACTCCTGCAGACGTAAACGTCATTCCCTGCAGGTATGTACTACGCCGCAAACAAGGCGCTGATGGCGAAATAGTAAGGTATAAAGCCAGACTAGTTGCAAAAGGTTTTAAGCAACAATTTGGAGTCAACTATACCAAAACCTTTGCACCAACAGTTTGTGCCGCCACACTACGCATACTGCTAGCTATTGCAGCCTCATGCGGTGCCGCTATTGAACAAGCCAACGTCAAAAACGTGTACCTAAACTCATCACTCAAGGAAAACAAAATCATTTTCATGCAATTTCCACCCCACTATCGACAATTCCGTGATTTACCTCCTGAATTTGCAAAATTACCCGATTCAAAACTTGCGTGTCAACTCAAACGCCCACTCTACAGTACTAAGCAAGGCGCTCACCATTGGTACAAGGAAGTCCTTGAGACTTTCATACAACTCGGCTATACAGTATGCCAGGCTGATATTGCCGTATTCTACAAGTTTGATGGCAACAGCTATACAATTGTTGCTGTCACTACTGATGACTTCACCATAATCGGCGATTCTACTGATGCAACGTCCCTTATTAAAAGGCAACTTGGCAAGCGTTTTGAAATTGTCAATCTTGGTCCAATCAACTGGCTTCTTGGAGTTAGTCTCACCCACGACTTAGATGCTCGCACCATCTCCCTTGGTCAGCAAGCATACATTGAGCAGATTGTCAAGCGGTTTGATCTCCAGGATGCTTGCGCTGCCGTTACACCCATGGAACCTGGAGCCGATTTCACCCTTGATTCTTCCTCAGTCTCTCCAACACTCCTTACATCAGCTGAGAAGACTCGCTACCGTGAAATGATTGGATTTCTTATGTACGCTGCAATCATGACGTGCCCTGACATCTTGTATGCAGTTTCAATTCTGTCTCAGTACCTCGACACCCCTAGAACTACCCACATGAACGCAGTTACATGCATTTTTTGCTATCTACGTGGTACTGCTGACAAGAAACTTGTACTTGGTGGACCTGATCCCAAAATCTCAGGATATTCTGATGCTGACTGGGCATCTCAGATGCATCGCCATTCAATCTCAGGATTTGCGTTCTTTGTAGGCCTTGGCGCTGTATCATGGAGCTCCAAGAAGCAACCGATCATCACTCTATCCAGTACTGAATCCGAATATGTCGCACTTACGCATGCGTCCAAGGATATCATATGGATTCATAAGTTACTCAGAGATCTTCCGTTCTTTTACTTACATTCTTTTCCTACCAATTTATATTGTGACAATCAAGGCGCCATTTGACTCTCAAAGGATGCTACGTTCCATAGTCGCACAAAACATATCAATGTTCATTTCCACTTTGTTCGCCAAACTGTTTCCTCTGGTCATATCTGTCTACACTACATTCCTACTGCCGATATGATCGTGGACATCTTTACAAAATCTCTTGCACGTATCAAGTTTGAATACTTTTGTGACCTCCTTAATGTTATTTAGCCTGTGCTCACATCGAGGGGGAGTGTTGAGGATATGGACCCACAAATTAGATAATCACTTAGTATGTTTTCATTCTGAATGTTTCTGTCACACCTCAGTGCATTCCATTCACTGAGGTGTTGTAAGTCGCTCTTTTATACCACACATTCATTTACTTATTATTGTTCAGTATCTACCTCACTTAGGTACATACAATACATTCATTCAGTGCATTCCATTCACTGAGGTTATCTACCTCACTTAGTCCTGAAACTAACTCCCAGTTCCTCATGAGACCGGCCCTGCTCAACATCTACCATTGCCCGCTTATCCAACACATACTCCCTAGCGTGCCTGACTTGTACCGACCGCTCAAAGGTCCTCTTGATGATTGGGTCCTTCTTGCTATGCTCCCTGGACTTGAGGACGTTGTATGTGCAGGCCTGCTTGAGGGCATTGCAACAATAGCATGGGAGGCAGTTGGGAACTAACATGCTTTGGGATCATTGTCAGCCCAACACTTGTCACACTAAAGTCACAAAAGGTCAGCACGGTCACTAGACAGTTAAGGAGCCACTTACTGTGCCTTTGGAATCCTTATATGCCTGGCGCTGGCCAGGCGCCACAGTCTTCTTACCTTTAGTGCCCTCTATCACCACGCCAGCCTCCATCCTGGTATCCAACTCGACTTTGTTCCTCTGAGTTGCCAGCAAGTCGCAAAGTTTGGTGTTGGTAAAAACAGTTTGGGTAGGCGCCTATAAAAGCAGTCAGTTGCTAATAAGCAAGACCATGAGCAAATCTCACCTCATACATGGGCACCACCCTTGCCAACTTACAAGACTAGGAAGATAACGGTTAGCAACTACGACAAAGCCACAAGTTAGAAACACACGTACCTTGTGTGGAGAACCTGTTGAGCCCTGCCTAGGAGCCGCTGGCACAGGGCTCTCATTGCCAGCGGCCACTTGTTGTGCATGATGGGCACGGCGCTGCTCCTGATGCATCTTGGCCAAGTTGTCCTTGGCGGAGGGGCTAGGCACCATAGTAAGAGGCGTCAACAAAGCAGAAGTAGACACCACCAGAGCACTACCGACAGGACTACCAGACAAACCACTCACACAACCCACTACCAAACCCTGCCAAACTAGCCTCTCACATCTCCTTCTGCCGCCTCCACTCCCTCTCTTCTGCCGCCTGCTGCCACGCCTCTGCCAACAACGCTTCTTGAGCAGCACGCTGTTGTGCCAAGATCGGCTCCACAATTAGTATCTCTTTACTGTCAGGAGAGAGTTCAGGCCAGCACTAATGAATAGGAAATGAGCAACTTACCCTTGGCGACCTTGAGGACTTACCAGTTGAAGAGGACCTCCACCCAAGATCTCCGCCAGCTTGTCATCAACTGAGGGCAGGAGGGGGTTGAGGTTGCTAAATAGTCAGTAAAGACAAAAGTACAGTCACTAACGACATGTACCAGGAGAGCCTTGTAAGGCGTCAGCCACTCAGCGCTCATGTGCTCAGCTGCACAAGCAACACACCAGGCTCACAATGCCGCTTCCTTGTTCCATGTCACGCCAGCCAACCTGTGCACCTCCCACCTCTTCAGCAACCTCAACATCCCTACTACTAGGTCCTGGGAGGCGCCAGCTCCCTTACCAAGGTGGCACGCTAAGAAAGCGGAAGCCTTGAGGATAAAGGTTAGCGCACAAGCACTAGCATTGGCGGCGGCAATCATGGAAAACATTTGTAAAAGTTAAGGTTAGAAGAGGTGGGAATCAAAATTGGCTGCTCACAGGGGATTTTGATGGAGTTCCAATCACGGTTGCCAGACCTTTTGAACAGGTAGTTATGTGCATGGACCTCGTAACAACACATGATATCGAGGTTGACTGAGGACAGTCAATTTTTCAGTTGGGGAGAGATGATAAGCCTCTGACTGAGCTCAGCACACCAGCACTATTTTTAGCAACGTATATTTTGCAGCTAGCAGGGATCAAACTCAGGCTACAGGACACAACACGCAGGATCACAGGACTTAGCAACCACCTGACTTGGTGGTCAGATGACAATTTACTGGTCACATAGCAATCACAAGACTTGGCAACCATGGGACTTTAGCCCGGCCCCCTTTCAGGTCCCCGATCAGTGATAACCAATGCCAGGGCCTTTAGCAATGCCTATCAAAACCCAGTGCTTCTTAAAGATCCAATGTCAGATCACTTTAGTGACGCTTAACAACTCATGCAAGACAGGTCCCTTGATGGTTTCAGATATTAGCGACACTTAGCGACTTACACAAAACAGGCCCCTTGATGGTTTCAGGCCTTAGTGACAGTTCCCATGCATTTGGCCTCTTTCATTGCTGGAATGTTGAGTTAACGCTTGCCAACTTGACAGACACCGTCATTTAGCAACTTTCATGTTCCATCATACTTGTCTCCATTTTTCTTGATTGCTTAATTAGCAACTTTTTAGTTCAATTACTATGGCAACTTAGCGCTTATAAATACTGTACATATTTTGTCTTAGCCATCATTGAATCGTACGCCCCACAGTTCAGATCACATTTCAGCGCATTCTAAGTCCTCAAAGTCGCTAAGTGATACAGTCTTGCCGACTTCACCTTGCCAAACTTAGTCTACCAACTTTTGTCTTACGGTGCCATACAGGCACATCATCGCCAACATTTACATTGCTAGAGTCCTTGCTGACTTCTAGCACCCTAGCGCCTTGCAGGCTTTTGGCTTAGATCACTAAGCAACCTGTTTATTCCTCTAAGTTCAAATCCCACTAAAAAGACTAGGCTTCTGGGACCCTGCCTGGGACTCTCTCAAATACTAGCGACCGCCTGACGCTACTCATTTGTGAGGCGCTAAGTTTACCATCTACCAGGACAGTGCTTAGCAACTTTCAGGCATCATCAGCGGGTTGTAACATTATAAAAGATTGACTATTGACTATTTCTAACAAGAATACATACACAGCATCCTGTTAAGACCTTGTAATTCCATAGACCCACGTTGTCAAGGCACGGAAGAACTGAGAGCAGTTCATATGTTGACCAAAAGTGATTGTCAAAATCAATCTTCCCAAAGTCCAAAGGTCCTTCTGAAGTAATAACCATGAGAAGAGAATGACTAATAGACCAAATATCCTTTCTAGCAATGCAAACTGAGACAGCCATAATTTTTTGTAGAAGCAGAAGAGGAAAGTGCAATGAAATGACATAACAAAGGAAAAAAATTAGCTACTGCACATTTGAAATGCTTGGCACAGTGACTAAATGGTACGCTGGGTGGGGTGGTTGTTGTTGTTGTTGTTGTTGTTGTTGTTGTTGTACTTTTTTTACTAGGCATTGAATGACATTAAACTATGCCAATGAGTAAGCTGACATCAAGAGAGGAAGAGTGATAAGGTGTGTACTGGATTAAAAAGGGAGAGCTCAAGAGAGCTGGTCCTGTGTTTATTTTTGTATGTGACAAAGTGCAGCTGTACTATGTTATTAGGAAGAGGTGGGTGGAGAGGCAAAGGAAAAATATACTAAGTCGCAGTCTGTGAACGTTGAGATAAAGGAAGGTAAACTAAGTGTTGAAAAAATCCACTTGGAGAGCAGACATTGAAATTGAGGATTCTCAATGTCTCAACCGCTCTCTAGGGGGTGGAAACAGGTGATCTCCATGACTTAGCACACATTGGTCTTGTGAAAACAGAGTTTTAACCTGACCAATGAGTAAGCTGACATCGAGAGAGGAAGAGTGATAAGGTGTGTACTGGGTCAAAAAGGAAGAGCTCAAGAGAGCCAGTCCCATGTTTGTTTTTGTATGTGACAGAGTGCAGCTACTCCTATAAACATTGGAGACGTTGAGCATAGCAATGAAAATATCACATACATTTTAGTCCAAGTATCAGACCATGAAATTAGTCTTCAAAACTCCATCTGCATGTGCAAGGGCAGATTGAAGGCCAGTAGTAGATCATTGCTTTATAACAACAATTAGTGTTGGCTACACCAAGGAATATGTCTACAAGGACAAACCTAAGGACTGGGTTACCAGCTCCATGTGTCACTTTGCTTGCTTAGCGCAAGGGTGTGTAGCACAATGGGATGTTTCTGAATGTAATGCTGGAAGGCATCTGAGGACCACTGTCCTGCAGCCTGTATTACTGCTAGTGGTGCACCTATTTCCATGAGGAAAGTCACACCTCCTGCTTGCAAAAATTGACCGGCAATGTCAGTACCAAAGAATGCATGCAAACAACATATGAAAAAGGATTGGGTAGGGATTGATCCATTCTTCCTCAGCCAAAGTTTGCAACAGAGGCAGAATTTTGAAAGATGACTGTTTCAATAGTGAATGAAATGCCTTCTAGGATTGGATGCATGCTTAGTCTTCTGGATATAGACTAGATTGCCTTGTGGATGGGTAGAAGAAAAGAGAAGTGGTTGTTGTCAATTTTGACAGACTGGGCTGTAGTAGTCTTTCTGTAGTCTTGTAAGTTGACGTTGTCAGTGTCTACCATCTCGCTGAGGCAAAGTAAGCCATGGAAACCAGTGGTTAACATTGTGATAAAGAGTTGGTTGTCATGAGAGGGCTTGGAGCCATAGGTATTTATTACTCTGACAATGTTGTCTTGCATCAAAGCGTGCTTTTGGTTCGTTGAAGTGCCAAAATGTTTTTTTGAGCCAGCCAGCATTTTTTTCACAAGAGGTGAGTTTTGTTCATCTTGCACTGATGGGAAGTAAATTTCTAATTGATTGCAAATACCAGAGAAGTAAATGGAGATTGATTTGAGGTTGATATGATGTGACATGTATGCAACGTATAGCAAAAGAGTGTCGGCTGTTGGTGTTGTATCCGGCTGGTGTATTTTGATGAAGTTTAGGTACAAATTGAGAGCCAATCCATAAGATTGGAATGTAGAGTCACCAATACCATAACCTAGTGTGATAGAGCATTCTTGAATGAGACGCTCTCTTGACCAAGCAACGCAATGCAGTTGCTTGGGTTTTACAGTTGGAGTAATCATTTTTCTATTGTCCCCAGCAGATCTTAAGGGGGTAGAAAATCATATATTGTGAGTGTCGGGTGAAGTGATCTAGCCTCTTCAAATTTGTGCCTTGAAAGTAGGTCAGCCATAATGTTTTTTGCTCCGGCTATGTGCAGGACTTTTAGTCGGTGCTCTTTTTTGATGAGGATGCCAACTGCAAATTTGAGTAGGGGGTTGTACAGTGGTTGAGCATGCAGGGAATTGAAAATATCCACTGTGTTGCTATTGTCCGTGTAAATGACAACTTTCTTGGGGGTTTGTGTAAGGGCAACGCTTGACGTCTGCGGATCTCCTTCCACAGAGTCGGCAATGCAAGGGGCAAGTGAGAGTCAAGCAAGCGCAGAGGCAGGCAGGAGTCAGGCAAGAAGTAAGCAAGGCTAACAGAAGGTCGGACAGTGCTAGATAAGCTTACGGTCAGTTCAGTGAATAGGCCAGAAGAACACTGCTATTGTTCAGCCTGGGGATATTCTATCCCACAGGCTGCCTATATATACTACATCAGTGGCTGTGCTATTACTAATACTGTTTACTAATCGGGCCTGGTATGTAAAGGAGTATGACTAACAATAATCAATGCTGAGTAAGGTCTGGGCATATGACTCATCAAGGCTGACTACTACAAGACAAAAGGGGAAAGGATGGGCCAAGCGGCTAGTCGGATCTGCTAGGAATAGGCATATTGTCAGACTAAGCTTGGAATAGGGTTGGACATGGTCTGGAGACTGGTCCCCTGACAGTTTGAGTATCTGCGTCCACGTGAGATAAGGTGCATACAACGGTCAAAGCTTTTAAGAAGAAGATAAGTTCAGATTGCATGTCTGAGTTTACTGGACAGAAATGTCCTTGCATAGATCATGAATACCAAAAAGCTAATCCAGAAGGGTGTGCATTGCATTCAATCAAAACATCGGCATCGCTAGCCTCCCAAGCTTGCACGTTCAAAAGTAAGGTACCTGAGCAGTCTTTGAGATGTCTAGCACCCCAGATCAGATTGGTGCATATACTAGTATTGCACCAGATTTTTGCATTGGGATTGTCAAGTACCACGTTGAGCTTGGCATAAATGTTAGAAAGACATGGGCGCAGTAAAGAGAAAACGTTCAGTCCCCAGTTTATCCATCCAGCTAAGCGTTGCTAGTCACATTTTGAGTGGTGTATCAATTTCTTTTTGTTGTAAGATGCAAAATGATGAATCTTGTTCATGAGGTCATGCTTGGCGTTGGCCGGTAGTGTCACTGTCATGTTGTTTGCATCGACAGAGATTCCAATAATAGTGAAGGGATAGCCAAAGATTTGTTTCTTTTCCTTATGTGGTATTACGAGGTTGTCTCAAAGTCAAAGAAGGTTTACTTGACTCCTTGGCATCTATTGATCATAAGGTTTATAAAGAAGCTTATCATCCGCATCGTCAATGCCATAGGAGTCATCGTTGAAACAAAACAGATCCGTCACCTCATATGAGTCCTGCGCAGATCAGGTAACTAGGCTATTGACAGATCCCCAGCAGTTTAGAGACGCTCGACCTCCAAAGCAATTACAGCAGTCAACATGGTGGGCATTGTCAATTGTTACAATCTGCTTCACCTGCCAGTGCAGATGCATGGGAATAAGTTGGTACACATTTGCGACATCTGATTTCCATAAGATGAGCGGTTTGCTGCTCAAACGGTGAATGGAGAGTAAAAGATTTCCGAGGTGCTTCATGTTGTCTATTGGAAACCTGAGATGTTGTCGTAGTTGATCATGGAGTTCAAGGAGTGGATGCCGGTGGATTGATTGGTAACAAGATGCAAGTCCGTGGATTTTGGTTTGGAGACAGCATGTATCAGAGAACTGTACATACCATCAAAGAGTTGCGGACCAAAATTACAGGAGAAACATCCTGCTTCTACTTTGACATTTTGTTGAGCTCGCAGGAAATCGGCTTCAACTTGATTGTTGGGTGTACCCATGGACATGTCACACATGAGTGGATATGAGAACAGTTTTGTGTTAGCAAAAGGCCAAAAACCTTCTTCCAGACCTTTGAGAACAGAGTTCACAAAAGGTCAGTTTGGATGATGTGCGACAAGGCGATGGAAGACTTCAACACAAATGGGAGTTACAATTTTAAAAAGGTCTTCATGGTTTGCAATAGTTGCGTTAATTTGAGCATTTTGAAGTTCCTCTTTTGGAGGTGATGGTAACGGTTTTGCAAAAAGAGATCATTGTAATAATGTGAGTGGAAGAGGTTGCAAAGAATTGTAGTAGTTGAAGCATAAGTACTTTGGCATGTTTCCTTTTAGAGCATCAATTCACAATGTTTTGAGGGCATTCCATCTTCTTATGGTCCCCTCCACATCTCCGACAGACATGTCTCCAGTAGCATTTGCTGGAATCAAATGGGCATCCAAGGTTCGTGTTCCATCTCTTACAGACAGCCTTGATTGGACCCTGATGCTCTGTCATCTGATCGATTGATGGCAGGTCTCCCTCTGACCCTGCATGATGCGCTGCGGTGGCTGATCCCTCCAGTATCAAGGATGGCATCTCGCAGGTCATTGAACATATTTCTGTTGGTAGGCAACTGTTAGAATCCTAGCAAGCAGCAGCAATACATGTAGGTGCGACCAACACCTATATCAATACGTTATTAGTATAGATCCTCAGAACGTATAAACAGGACTATATTTGTATGTACCTATATCAATACGTTATTAGTATAGATCTAGGTACGGTGAATTAGTATGTGTGAGTCTGTAAGTGAATCTATGGATAACGTACTCTCAGAACGTATAAACAGAACTGAGGGTACTTCTGTTGTGCGTATGTATATATATGTGAAGGTGAACAAAGCATGTGATGCCACTGTAGTGGCCCTTTGGCGTCGTGTTCGCGGTACATCAGTGTTATCACACTTGTCACATCCGCGCCACTCTAACAGCAACATCCTCGTACCTGCTCCAACTTGAGCTCAGACGGCCTTCTCAAACTCAATGACACTAGTGTGCAAAGCAGCAGGCTTTGCAGAAAACAATCCAACAATGTATTGGTAATGATTTGACCATTCATCGTCTGTCCAGCCAGGCAAAACTGAGTGTTTCTCCATACAAGTTTGCAGCAACTGTCCATTGCCCAAGATCCTTGACCTTTCAAACCAGATTGCTGTACCCAAGGATGACTTCACAGTCTCTGATATGTCCTCAATTCTCCCAAGGAGCTCCGATATAGTGGATAGCTGAGTAGATGGAATCAAAGTCTGCAAGTTCCCCTCTAAACGACTTATCCCACTCGGCAGAGGGGAAGTTGCACGGAGCGGCTCTAGACATGGTGATCTGTCGTTTGGCTGCGGTTGGGTTTTCGAGGTACAGCTGTAAAAGTTTTCAGTTCTTGACACATTGCGGGTCTTCATGTTCTCGAGCCATCTTCTCTTCTTCATACCAAGGAAAGTCGCTCTCTTTGACTTTTTGCTTCTTAATTTTCTGCTCACGGAGCTCAAAGTCAGAATCGGAGGATTTGTCTGGGGTAATTGGCCTTTCATCAACTTTGTCGGACACTCTCCGGACCAGTCGGTCTTGTTGCATGACAATATTGTTTCTCCCCCCTCCCTCACGCTCATTGGAGAGGTTAACACTTCCTCTACTCCGCCCGATGTCTTCTCCATCAACGTCTTGTTGCTCGCGCTGCTCATGCTGTTCCCTCTGTCTTTCTGTTCTTTCTCAATGCATGGCTCGTTTCCTTCTGATCCTCTCTTTCTTTTCTGCTGTTTCAAGGAGCCCGATATATCCGGTGAGAGCCTCTCGAGCAATGTTCTCTCGAAGGTCTGACTTTCTGACTTCTTCGACAAGACGTGCGATGGAGTCGACCTTTGAAAGTTCTCCTCCTTGGAAGGCAACGATAATCTTCTTGAGCTCATCGAGGACTTGCTTCTCGTATTCTGACAATTGTGTTGCTTGTGGGGTCGGACTCTGAGACACTCTGCGAGGCTCGGGCGAGACTGGATCCTGTCTACCAGTGGAATTTTCGTGTGTTCTACCTGAGAGGGTTTGTGAGGGAGAGATCGAGGTTTCAGGCTCTCTAGTCTGTCCAACAGTCGGGCACTGAGATGTGGGACCGGAGCATTGTCCTCCATCATTTTGATAACTCATATGTATTGAGTGCAACGATTGTGAAACAATGAGACGCAAAGAGAAAATATACTAAGTCGCGGTCTGCGAACGTTGAGATAAAGGAAGGTAAACTAAGTGTCGATAAAACCCACCTGGAGAGCGGACGTTGAGATTGAGGATTCTCAATGTCTCAACCGCTCTCTAGGGGGTGGAAACACGTGATCTCCGCGACCTTAGCACACATTGGTCTTGTGAAAACAGAGTTTTTTGAACGAGTTTTCGTGTTACCAATGAAAGGACCCGAACATCGCGACAATCACGTGCCGTGCCTAGAGAGGGTGGGCGAGTGAAACCAGTTCCTGCAGAGAACTTTCACTTCGACGGCCCCTCTCTAGGTGAGTGGTCTTCAGAGTACCAGAGAGAACTTTCTCTGAATGAGGGGCACGAAATAGTTGGAGCGATACTATCAAGTACAAAGTACACAGTACTAAGTCTGTACCCACCACTCCTCACCCTCAATATAAAAATCCGACCGGGGATTGGGAAAAAGCTGGTAGCAGCTCTCCCGAGTTGCTCCCCGGTCATTGATCTCACGGTATACAATATCTTACTGTGTGTGCTAGCGTGGGTCTCTTAAATTGGAACCCGATTAATCACGTCTTAGCTTCATTGATTCATCTCGTTTCCACTTGAATTGACCTTTGTCCGTCGATCGAATGCTCTCGGACTTGGACTGCTTTGTACCCATGACATAAGCAGAACAGATTTAAACATCGTCGACCTGCTGGGACGACGTGGTATTCATGCGGCTGTCCACTTCACGCAACCAGTCATCCAGTCAACGAGAACGTGCTCGCCGTAGAGCTTACAACGCTACTGAAGATGGATGACCTCGACATACATACTCCAATCATGGTGCATCCTAGTCCCCACAATTCGACCAAGAGAAGGAGATGGAGATCCGTAAATGCATTCGAACTTGACAAGATTTCTCATCTCTCCGTTGGCATCAACATCCTCAACAGCTGTCTACGACTTCCACGCAGCCATCTCCACTTCAATTTGCACAGCCACTACCACCAGCGGTGTCTACGACTCCGAACCAGCTGTCTCCACCTCAATCTGCACAGCCGCTACCACCAGCGGTGTCTACGACTTCCACGCAGCCATTGTCACCAGTTTCGACAACACAATTTGCACAGCCACCAATGCCGGCCTCGACAACTCTCACAGTGTCTCAGGTATGTGATTGTTGTTGGATTTCTTTGATTAGACGACTGATTAAGAACATCGTCAAGGTAACTTCGGGGAGTGACATGGCCATGAGATGACATGTTTTGTGGGATCGACGAGCACGATGGGTTTCTTGTGGACTACATGTTACGGGTATAGCCATCGGAGCAGGAAAGGGTCGAGGATACGATGGATAAGGGGGATAGTCAAAATCACACTTAATGTCAAACAATGTAGCATACGAAATGCTCAGTCATTTTGACACATTTACTTTGGTCTTGATGTAAGAGAAATAGAAATTTATTGAGCATTACTAGACATGTAATGCGTCGTAATACTACAAAAAGTTATGTAATATATGAACTTCTGACTGGGATCAATGAAGGGCGAAGTGAAGCCAGGTTATTTGTTTTTGGTCGCCCTACACATGAGCCAATCAGAGTCAAGCAGTTCAGGAGAGAGGATGCATTACGTACTTGTAAGTGAATTTCTTCCTTGTATGTGCAAACTCTCCCAACTTATGACCGACCATGTCCTGTGTCACCAGTACCGGGATGTAATCTCTGCCGTTGTGGACCATAAATTTGACCCTGCAAAACATGAGCACCGCTGAGAGACCATGCGGGTCTGTATGTGGACGTACCCAACGAAATTCGGGAGTATTGTGCAGGATCGCGCCTGTGTCTTTATTGCTTGATGGTTGGTAATAGCTTCACGAAGATTCGGAAAAGCAACAAAATATGGACCTATAGTCGTAGATTCGGCGACGGTCAAAATGAACGGCCAATATAGAACGCACCCTTCCATGCTGAGCGCCCAGACTTGAGAAGTTGCAAAGTTGGCCGCATCTTGGCGACAAAAGACTGGAAAACGACCCAAGGCCCTCACAAGGAGCGGGATAGCAGAGTGCGTCGGAAATTGTTTCCACGTGATTAGTTACGTAAAAAATCTCGCTGATTATTGTCTACTTATCAAATTTGAGAATTACATACATAGCTACAATTGGGGCATGGTGAACCTATTAGATAGCAAGTTTACGGCTTCGACAGACCTCCGTCGAGT
>QLOM01007555.1:0-10767 GCA_003313785.1 Termitomyces sp. MG148
CGGGATATACGTCAGGGAAACCGGGAAGGTCTACAGGAAGACTCGGTTGCCAAGGCCGCGCTAGCGCTACATCTGGGGCACCCCTCCAGTACAAAGTCGGTACGCACAGACGAGTGGGGCCTGCAGGACGGCCTCCTCACCTTCCACGGGTGGATATATGTGCCCAACAACTCGGAGCTCCGTCGGCGCATTGTTGAGCAGCACCACGACTCCTGTGTCACGGGGCACCCTGGTAGGTGGAAGATGCTGGAGCTGGTCTCGTGGAACTACTGGTGGCCCCAGATGTCCCGCTACATCGGCTCCTACACCAGCACCTGCGACCTCTGCCTCTGGACAAAACCACACCGGCGCCCCCCGACAGGCCATCTGCAATCCCTCCCTACACCGGCGGCGCGCTGGAGTGTGGCCTCTGTCGACTTCATTGTGGAACTTCTGGACGTGCACGGATACGACACAGTGATGGTGGTGGTCGACCTGTATGGAAAGCGAGCTCACTTCATTCCAACGCACACGACCTGCTCGGCAATGGGCGCAGCCAACCTGTACCGGAAGAACGTCTGGAAGCTCCATGGCCTCTCTGATGCCTACATCTCCGACCGGGGCCCCCAGTTCGTGGCAGACTTCACCCAGGAGCTCTATTGTCTCCTGCATGTCAAGCTCCACACTTCCACCGCCTACCACCCGCAGTCCGACGGCCAGACCGAACGCGTCAACCAGGAACTGGAACAGTACCTCCGGCTCTTCTGCAACAAGCGGCAGGACGACTGGGACGAACTCCTCCCAGAGGCCGAGTTCCAGTGCAATAACCGCGTCCACGCCTCCACGCAGCACTCCCCGTTCTTTCTGGACACCGGCAGGCACCCCCGGATGGGCTTCGAACCGCATGCACGACGATCAGAGAACGAGACGGTCCATGAGTTTGTTGACCGTATGCAGAAGGCACAGGAGGAGGCGGAGGCGGCCCTGACCAAGGCCAAGGACAACATGGCCCGCTATTAGGACCAAGGACGCTTGCCGACCCCCCAGTACAAGCCTAGAGACCGAGTCTACCTGGATGCCTCCAACATCGCGACCACTAGGCCATCCCAAAAGCTCTCACACCAACAACTGGGGCCATATGTGGTTGAGTGCCAGGTAGGACCGTTGGCCTACAGGCTCTGGCTGCCCACCAGCATGCGGCGCCTCCATCCGGTCTTCAACGTGGTCAAGCTTTCGCCCGCCCCGGACGACCCTATTCCAGGTCGACGTGCTTCGCCTCCGCCACCTCCGGTCATTGTCAACAACCGCCCAGAGTACGAAGTGGAGAAGATCCTCGACAGCCGTCTATTCCAGCACAAGCTGCAATACAAGGTCAAGTAGAAGGGCTACGGTATCGAAGACATCTCCTGGGAACCCGCCAAAAATGTCCACGCGCCCGCTCTGGTGAAGGACTTCCACCGTAGTCACCCTGAGGCTCCCTGCACAATCTGGGGCATCTACCCCGTCTCCCCGGTGGACCGCGTGGTCCGCAACTTGTTCTACCCGGTGGCACTCTAAGGGAGGGGTGATGTCAGGGGACTTCCTTTTCCAGCCATCCCGGAGGTCTCCAGGACCCCCCGGACTTCCTTTTCTGGCCATTTCCTTTTCTGGCCATCCCAGAGATCTCCGGGATGCTCCCTTGCAGTTGTCAGACTTCTCCGAGATGTTGTACAGTCGTTCTCATGCCCCCCCCCTCCGTACTGATGCGCCACGCCGTGGCAGAGGAATCCTTAGACTTGTTCTCTTCGGATTTCCCTCTGCCAGGTGATTAGTTATTTCCCTGTAATATGTACTGTCTCTAATACACTTCGGATTTCCCTCTGCCAGTTGCGTGACTTAACCGCAACCTCTGGAGGTCGCCCTTACAGCACTGCTAAGAGGTGTTCACATTCATTGGGGGGCCCAAAGGTAGTACTGGGAATGTTGGAGGCACTGCTAACAACATTGTTGGAGTAAGAGGGGTTGGTTGGCAGGGGAGCATGATGGGTAGGCATAAGAGCAAAGTGGTTGCTTACCAACTCTGATTGCCTGTTGGCATGCGTTGACTGCACCTAGTCTTCAATGTGATCAAACTCTTGTCTGCTCTGAACAACCCCATCCCTGGCTGACAAGCTCTTCCTCTGCCCTCTCCAGTCCTCACCAGCAATGGAGTGGAGTACAAAGTAGAGAAGATCTTGGACAACTGCCTATTCCAACATAAACTACAGTACAAGGTCAAGTGGAAGGGCTACAGTATCAAGGACAACTCCTGGGAGCCTGCCAAAAATGTTCATGCATCCGCCTTCATTAGGGACTTCCACCGCAACCACTCCAAGGCACTCCAAGTCATCCATGGCCTCTACTCCATTTCTCTGACCAACTATGCCATTCACAATCTGTTCTATCCAGTGTGTCAAGACACCACACTCTAAAAGAGAGGAGGAGTGATGTCAGAGGACTTCCTTTTTTGGAACTCTGGAGTTCTCCAGTGATCTCCAGAGATCTTCAGAATACTCCTGCACTCTCCAAGAAGTACTGCATAGTCATTCTCATGCCTCTGCCACTGTAATAGACTTACAGCCATAGAGCCTTGCTCTATGGCCTCCCCAAAAGTATTAATAATGATTATACTGAATAATAATTATTATTGATTAAATATAATATTAAATATATGTTATAATCCTGTATGGCTGCCTTAAGTAAGGCAGCTATTTTTACTGTTACACTACGTAGTACTAGAATTGAGTATCAATCTAGTTCTCTTGTTTGATAGTAAGGCCTTACTATTCTTTGACACCGTTTTACTTTTTTGAACCTTTCAGGTTCAATTCAAGCACTACAAGCAACAAATTGTGATTCTAGACTGTCAGTCTAGAGAACCTTGCAAACAAAGACAAACAGTGCATCAATTTCTTGATGCACGCACCCAAACCACTCTATACATATAACACTGTGATTGGATGGATTCCAATCAACCAATTGAACCAACGCACAATGGTGAGACCATTGACCAGTCACTAGTGTATCTGCTAGCAGTCTTAGCTGACCCGGTTCATCCCAGGTTAGAGTCCACTGAGGCTACAACAGAGGAACCCCTCCAGCAGCCTCAGGAAATGCCTGGTAGAGCTCTATGGAGCAAAGCACAATCTACTGCTGCAACCAGCGGTGCAGCAAAGACAGGAGTACTCTAGGAGACCCCAAAACAGAACACCAGGAGAGACAATGCTCCCTATATGCAGCCCAGAAGGCCAAGAAGAGTCATTGTACTTTCTGAGGAAGATACAGCAATTGGAGACAGGCAGTTGGAGAGTTCCAACTGAATCAACTCCATTAACACAGTGACAGCAAGGAGATGTTGCACCTCAGAGAACTACTGTCTCTGAGCAAAGAACTCCAGCAGTGCACTAGGAAGACAAGACTTCCAATAATGAGGAAGGTGGACAAATTGAGTCCACCTTGCAGGTGCAGTGCATAATGCTCTAGAAGAGGTATCCTTCCATTACAAATGATACGATGTGTGCAAGACTAGGACTGTATGTACTTAAGCACATATGTTTGATACAGGTCCAAGGTGAACATGTACCTCTGGTAGATACAATTGAATATATTTATATATTCAAATATTGGAGCTCAAGGTGCATGCCTACATATATAGAAAAGCTAATTGAGGCTCAGTGGCTTTGATGCCAAATGAGGCAAACTTGATACCAAATATTCTGGTCAAGGCGCAGCCTATGCTTTCTCTACATTTGGAGGAAGCAATAAGCAACATATATGCTTCTCAGCAACAGAGGGAGACAGAAGAGCAGTTTGCAGTGAGATTTGCTGTAGCGCAACATCAACAGATTTTCAGAGGTCACCAAGGATGACCTCTGTCAACAGTAGAGTCAGTATCTACTATCTCAGTAGTAGAGAGCCGCAACGTGGAAGCGGAGAAAGTGATTTCTCTGCAAGTCAAGCATGAATCAGTGGAGAAACCTCCACTGAATAACCAAGTACCACTGGTAAAGAAGTTTGCTGAAAAAGTGGCATATTGGCATATGCGCAACCAAGACCTGAATTGCCAGCACTCCAGGATCAACAATCAGGGTATTGTGTTTGATAGGATAACTCCCATCAATGAAATGAGAAGGCAATATGTCCAAAGGACAATGCAGCCAAACAGTGGGAGCAGTAACCCTCCCACTGCACCATTGAGTTGAATCCCTGACCAACAGAGATCAGAGGACCGAGGTGGATGAGAAGTCCCACCTCACTGGAATGATACAGGGAGACCTCACTATACAGGTCAGCAACTTGTACAAGCGTTTTACATGGTACCTCCTGCTAAAGGCAGAAATAAAACACCTAGTGCTTCAGTAGCATTATTGACAATGCTGTAGGTGTAGAATTACACCTACCAGAGAGAATAAAACTGCATAAAGCAGAATCAAAGCATATTCACTGTATCGGAGTGAATCTAAGTTCAGCGACTTGGAAAACTGGATGATGGATGTATGCAAACATCTGGCAGCCTGTCAGTATGGTGGCAATTGTCTGGATCGAGAACAAGTATTTGTTCTCCCTGAGTTCTTGGAGGGACTAGCCAAGAATTGGTTTAGACATCATGTCTTGCACTATAATTGTGCAAGACAGCAGTAGACCTTCAAGGATGTGATCCTTGAGTTGTATAATTGGTTTGTGAATGCATCCACAATGCAGGATGCAAGAGAGGCATTTATTGTGACCTCCTATACTGAGAAGCTAGGTGTTCAAGGTTTATCTGGACAGCTGGGTAATGATAGACACGTTCCTGTGTGGTATACCAGATGCAATGAGAGAATCCCTCATCTGCAACAATGGGTTATTGCCCAAAGTCAATATGGTGGAAGAATTTATAGCGCATGCATTGCACTACGAGCAAGCCCAGATTGCTAAACACTTTGAGCTGCACCACTCAAAGACTTGCCTGACAAAAAGGCCAGAACCTCAGAAGGTAGGCACCTTCTGGGCCCATCGGAAGGAATTGATAGGTAATACAAACCCTCGGTTTGTGGTCAGGTCAGCACTAGGCTGGGAGCAATGCTTCCAGAGTGACCGCCCGTCAAATAGGCAGGACCAACCGGTGCAGAACTCTCAACAAGGGCCACACCAAAATAGTGATTGTCTGAAATAGGCTGCTGATGTTGTCAAGACATCAAATGGGCCTCCAATAGCTGAAGCAGGTTGCTCCTTCACAGCAAATACTTGCTTCAAGTGTGGACAACCTAGACACTATACAAACAAATGCCCAGGTGGTGGTGGAAGGCCAATGGCCAAGCTGTGCTTGTATATACACGTGGTACACCCAGCTATCTCTGATGAGCAAACCTGATATTGAGGAGGATGAAGTGGATAACCTCAACAACAATACACCAGAGGCTGGAAATGCCTCTGAAACAGAAGAGTTGTTGGATAATGAATACATCAAGGTTGATGTATACAACAACAATTATTATGCCCAGGAGTTGGACTCAGAGTTCATGGGAGCTCTGATGGACTACCTGGCTAGCGCACTTGACCAACCAATTGGAGCAACCAATGTGAAAGTGTATAAAGTGCACTTTCATAAGGCTCCAGAGAAGTTGGCAAGGCCAGTGCTGAAGCACAAGGACAAGGAGTGCCTTGCATTGTATGTCAAAGTCAACGGCCACAAGGCATGGACCTTGTGGGACTCAAGAAGCACCACTACTGGGGTGACACCTCAGTTCTGTCAGGTGCACAATGTATATGTGAGTGAGCTGAAGGAGTAGTGGCTCCTTCAGCTAGGCACTGTGGGCAGCAGAGCTGCAGTGCAGTTTGGTACACAGGCAACAATTGCTTGTGCGAAGTTGAGGTCTAAGGAATACTTGGACGTAGCAAATTTCAATTGCTACGACATGATTATAGGGATGCCCTATATGAGAAAACATGATGTCCTTCTTGATTTCAAGAAGAGCGAGATAGTGGTGGATGACAATGCCATTCCTGCAGTTTGAGTAACCATGAATAACAGCAATGGACATCTCCATCAACATTGTGCCATGAAGAAGAGGCTTCTAGTCAGGTAGAACTGACTATACAGTAGCAGAAAAGTGCCCAGTATAGAGGATGGAGAAGACAAGGAGCAAGCACGTGTGAGCTTGCCAACAAATAGTCCAGCACTGATTGTGCTGGAGAGCAAGGCTTTAGAGTATAAGCGTACTCTGAAGAGGGGGGAAGGCCTCAAGAAAAAGTGTAAAAAACCAAGTAAGTCTGAGGATACAAGGCCTCAGTGCATATTGAGCATGGAATGCCAGCCAACATCATCAAAAATCAAGGTCAAGGACCTCATGTCAAACAATCAGTGGGAGGATGAGACGTCCTCCTCATGCATGAGTAGGTCAATCTGAGATCGACCTGTACCTCATCCCACATTTGAGTGGGCATTTAATCCACAAATGCCTGCCAAGTGGAATGAACTTGTAGCGGAGTGGCGCCTTAAGCGCCACTATGGCCTAATATTTAATAATTAGTTATTTATTACTATATTATTATTTACTTCACAGCTGATGTAATCAGCTTATTTTTGTATTAGACTACATTGACAATAGACTGAGACTGGTCTGATTCAGTGAAGTCTGACTTGTAAGCTAATAAACCCATAATTACCGTTACATTTTTTTCAATCTTCCAGCTAGGATCTATTGCCTAGCCACCGACATTGGATAGTCAGAGTTTCTGACTGAACTCAATCAGCATCTGAGCTTCGCGCACAGCCACCCATGCAATTTTTAGACAAGGAATACCCAATGAGCAACCCTATTTCTATGGTCACTACTTATGTAGAGCAAAAAGCCTAGGAGTCGCTGGATGATCCAGCAAGAAACCAGGTGAGAGAACTGCAAGGGCAGACCACAGGTCAGCCAGAAGTCCAAGCCCAGGGTCGGAGTTCTGACCCTACTGGACCAGCAGGTGCAGGAGAAACTGACAAAGCGTTGACCAGCAAGGTTTTGCAGCAGAATTGCAATAAAATGCTAGGAGGGCTGACACCTCCAGCAGTGCCGGAGCAGGGAGGATTGCAGCAATCCAGCCACTTAGCATCCCGAGGACTTCAAGAGGACACAGGCAGGCATGCCAGCGCATCGGGTGCTTGAACAGACGCCCAAGGAATACCATGCGTTGGTCCTTATGTCCCGCTATACCGAGGTGGAGGTGCGGCCAAAGCAGCTGGAAACCCAGCTCATACCAGGGTCACAGAGGCCCGTATCGAAGAGTTACTGGAGGCTGAAGAGGCCAGCGAGTGCATTACAAAGGACGTGGACCCAAAAGATCCAGCGACTGCACGTAATACAGGGCGCAAGAGCCCTGATGATTGAGTGAGTGAAGGATTAGAGTCCCCCACGGACAAGGAGGCGGCATAGGATGATCAATGCATGAAGACAGCATACACTATTAGATTGCATGTATTCTGGGAATTACACCCAGAGGTGGAAAAGTATACTACCCAGGCTCGACTGGAGCAGTATGCGGCATTGCATATAGTAGCATTGAGTAGGCAGGGACATAAGATTCCTCCTGTATTCAGTACTCAATATACTGATTTGATCCTGTGAGTTTTGCTCCTGGAACTGCAGATGTATCTGCAGCAAAAGGCAGCACAATTGTCAGGGGTATTGACCCCCTGGAGCCAGACGTCCGAAGAATGTTCAGCGTGCCATAATCAAGACGTGGGTGCAGAACTGGTTGATGCTCTGACCCAGGCACAAGCGATGGCCCATCCAGAACCAGTGAGTAGCATTTGCACACCCTTTGTACAGGGAATACGTGAGGTCCCACCTCATCTTGACAGCCAAGAGGGATATACAGACTGTGCAGGTCTGGAAGGCATGGCAGGAATTCCCTGCAAACAGGAGAGCAAGGCTACCTTTTTGCCTCGAGTACCCCTGGCAGAGACGCTGAGTGATTGCATGTCCTACCAGCGTATGAGGAATAGCGACCTCAAGCAGAAGGGACACTCCCTTATCGATGACCAGGGTATCGTATTTGAGGGTACCAAGCCTGTTGATGAAATGCATTGACAATTTACCACTAGATACCAGGAGATGCGTGCTTCTCCAGATTGTGATGCGCAATGCAATCACAGTTGCGTAGAGGCACCAAATTGGGCTAGCGTCCCAAAGAGTGACAGTAATAAAAACCATCAGGGCAACCGCCCTGACTATGTGACCCAAGATAGTGGACAGGGTTGCCTGGCAGGTCAATTAAATCAGCAATCGACCACTGTACCTAGAGGGAGATCCCTCACTCACGCAGCTGACTTAGCAAGTCGCGCACCTGGACAGCAGGAAGCCATATGGATGCATTGCAAAGCAATGCATGACTGACTTCATTGAGTTGTTGATGACGCGTTGGGAGTCAATTTACAACTACCTGATGGTGTAAAGTTGCACAAGGCAGATAGTCGGCATATCCGGGTATACTCCAGAGCGTCCAAGTTCAGCAAACTTGTCAGGGGACTCCTCATTTCTCCCTTCTTCCACTCCTTATTCTTTCATTCTTCCTCTATTTATTTCCCTATTTCTGCTGTCACTCTCTTACTTTACTGCTTCTATTCTTTCAACACTATCTATTGGTACTATTCTCAGCCCTTGAGGTGCTCTGGTTCTTTAGTTATCATTCAAACAAGTGTAGCCAACGCTTCCAGAGGCTTAGTCATCTGGAGGCTAGCCTCCAAATTACTAAGCAAGTCACATGAGACATGTGCATGACCTCTGGCAATGGCAATTTCCGAGTTTTTGATTATTTTCGGAGATTTTCCTTTTTTAGATTATAAATTTTATTGTGGCTTTTGTCATTCTATACAGTTACTTCCCACGCTTCTGGAGCCTTGGAAGCGTCACTCCTGGCATAGGGAATCCCTAGACTTGTTCTCTTTGGATTTCCCTCTGCCAAGTGAGTAGTTATTGTTGTATTACCTATATATATATTCTAATATACTTTGGATTTCCCTCTGCCAGCTGTGTGACTGAGCCATAGCCTCCAGAGGTTGCCCTTACAGAACTAGAGGACTGGGCCATGGACGTCTGCTACCATCTGGCAATGTGCCTCTACGGTGGGGACTGTATGAATTACAAACGGATCTTTGTACTACCAGAATTTTTGGCAGGAGAGGCCAAAAACTGGTTCCGCTGTGCAGTCCTGCACGTCAATCGAGCCCAGTACAACTGGACATTCAAAGGGGTTCTAACGGGCTTGTATGACCAATTTGTGCACCCCTCAACACTGCAGGATGCTCAACAAGACTTCCAGGCCGCACACTACACCGAGAAACTCGGTGTCCAAGGGTTTTATGACACCCTTAACGATCATGCCCAAAATATAGCGGTATACTCTGATGGGTATACAATGCTCAAGACTTTCCTTGATGGAATTCCAGCGGAAATGCGCCACTATCTGATCAGAGAGGACGGCTTGTCACCTGAAGTGAATGATGTGGAAGAATTTGTGGCATATGCCATTTGCTATGAGCAGTCACTCAAGACAGCAAATCACTATGAGCAGCATAGTAGCCATCGCGGAGCAACTTGTTGCTCTGCTCCAGGTGGGGTGCTGCCCCAAGCGCAGCGTATAGGAACATTCTTTGTGAAAAAGTCCAAAATGGACAAGGAAAAGTATCCACAGTTTGTGGTACGGCGTGCACTGCCAGGAGATAAAGGGCCCAGTTGCCCTAGGCCTGATCGCCCACAGGAAGGCAAACGTCTTTCCAAGGGTATTGTGGACAGGAAGCCTGGTACGCTGGGCCAACTGCCATTAGTTCAAGGAACGTGCTATAGCTGCGGGCAACCTGGACACTGCACCAGCAACTGTCCCGCTAAGCCAATAGCACCCTGAAAAGGGCCTAACCCTCGGGCACACCTCAGGGCCACACATACTGCTGCGCCAGACGGCAGCAACGGAGACATCCGTTGAGTCTGGAAGCAACAAGGCCTCTGAACCAGAGGACAATTGCACTGATAGGTTGGGTGACGACCTTGATTGAGTAGTGGTCGAAGGAAAAGAGTATGTCACTGTGGATGTATACGACAACGACTACTATAGTCACGACAGCAACTCGGAGTGCTTGATAGCCATGACCAACTGGCCGGCGGTGTAAGGGCGACCTCCGGAGGTTGCGGCTAAGTCACGCAACTGGCAGAGGAAAATCCGAAGTGTATTAGAGACAGTACATATTACAGGGAAGTAACTAATCACCTGGCAGAGGGAAATCCGAAGAGAACAAGTCTAAGGATTCCTCTGCCACGGCGGGGCGCATCAGTGCGGGGGCGGGGGCGTGAGAACGACTGTACAACATCTCGGAGAAGTCCGACGACGGCAAGGGAGCGTCCCGGAGACCTCCGGGATGGCCCGAAAAGGAAATAGCCGGAAAAGGAAGTCCGGAGGGTCCCGGAGATCTCCGGGATGGCCGGAAAAGGAAGTCCCCTGACATCACCCCCCCCTTAGAGTGCGGCGTCTCGACGCACCGGGTAGAACAAGTTGCGGACCACGCGGTCTACCGGGGAGACGGGGTAGATGCCCCGGATTGTGCGGGGGGCCTCGGGGTGACTACGGTGGAAGTCCTTCACCAGAGCGGGCGCGTGGACGTTTTCGGCGGGTTCCCATGAGATGTCTTTGATACCATAGCCCTTCCACTTGACCTTGTATTGCAGCTTGTGCCGGAATAGACGGCTGTCGAGGATCTTCTCCACTTTGTACTCCGGGCGGTTGTTGACAATGACCGGAGGTGGCGGGGGC